>JACRUU010000005.1:42469-49969 GCA_030449085.1 Kryptopterus vitreolus | reverse complement strand
GTATGTGTAGTACAGGAGTTTTACCCTTCGATGGGGTGCAGGGCAATAGCACGGGGTTTCTCCATACTCTCCCACATCAGCACTTTACGGTGAGAGCCGTCCAGGTTGGCGACCTCGATGCGTGACGTCCCCGAGTCGGTCCAGTAGAGCTTATCATGGATCCAGTCTATTGCCAGACCTCCTGTGAGGGTTAAATATATATAGAGAAAAGAGTTATGTAATAATAATAATAATAATAATATAATAATAAATAAATAAATGTATTAATTACTAACATGTATTAGTTTGTGTGTGTGTGTGTGTGTGTGTGTGTGTGTGTGTGTGTGTGTGTGTGTGTGTGTGTGTGTGGAGTACCTGGACTCTCAAGGCCCGTGGACACCACCTCCTCCACGTTGCTGCCGTTTAGGTTGGCCTTCATGATGCGGTCGAGCGTGACGTCGGACCAGAACACCAGCTCCTTGCTGTGGTGGAAGTCGAGCGCGATGGCGTTCTCCAGGTTGTTCAGCAGCAGTGTGTACTCGGAGCGATGAGGCAGAACCTGACGGATATCGATCCGATTTGCAAACAGCAGCACAGGTTCTGGACCTGAGGAAATCACCGTGCAGAGAGATTTCCAAAAATAATTAAAATAAATAACTTTTAATAGGAACACCTGGATCAGTGATCAATAATAACTGACAAATCGGTGAACTTGCTCCTCTGTGTGCATTACAGATCTGGGATGAGTCTCGTACATGATGCTTTTGTTTTTGTCTTTTCTGGTGACTTGTAAAGTAAAACTAACATGTTTGGGCCCGCCCACTCTCTCTGTCGGACCAATCAGAATAAAGATGATCCTCCACTGCCGATACGAACAAACCTTATATCTTATGAGAGCGCTGGAGAGCATCTGTAGTGTTGTACTTATATGGAGTTCTTATATGTGCTGCAAGTAGAGTGGTCTGTAGTGCTGTAAGTAGAGCGGTCTGAGTTGTGTAAGTAGAGCGGTCTGTAGTTGTGTAGTAGAGCGGTCTGTAGTTGTGTAAGTAGAGCGGTCTGTAGTTGTGAGTAGAGCGGTCTGTAGTTGTGTGTAGCGGTCTGTGGTGTAAGTAGAGTGGTCTGTAGTGGTGTAAGTGGAGTGGTCTGTAGTGTGTAAGTAGAGTGGCGGTCTGTAGTTGTGTAAGTAGAGCGGTCTGTAGTGGTGTAAGTGGAGTAGAGCGGTCTGTAGTTGTGTAAGTAGAGTGGTCTGTAGTTGTGTAGAGTAGAGCGGTCTGTAGTTGTGTAAGTAGAGCGGTCTGTAGTGGTGTAAGTAGAGTGGTCTGTAGTGGTGTAAGTAGAGTGGTCTGTAGTGGTGTAAGTAGAGTGGTCTGTAGTGGTGTATGTAGAGTGGTCTGTAGTGGTGTAAGTAGAGCGGTCTGTAGTGGTGTATGTAGAGTGGTCTGTAGTGGTGTAAGTAGAGTGGTCTGTAGTGGTGTAAGTGTAGAGTGGTCTGTAGTGGTGTAAGTAGAGTGGTCTGTAGTTGGTGTAAGTAGAGTGGTCTGTAGTGGTGTAAGTAGAGTGGTCTGTAGTGGTGTAAGTAGAGTGGTCTGTAGTTGTGTAAGTAGAGTGGTCTGTAGTGTGTAAGTAGAGTGGTCTGTAGTGGTGTAAGTAGAGTGGTCTGTAGTGGTGTAAGTAGAGTGGTCTGTAGTGGTGTAGTGTCGTTTTTAGTGGTTTTTTGGTTGTAATAGAGTGGTCTGTAGTGGAGTGGTCTGTAGTGGTGTAGTGGTCTGTATTTTGTGTAGAGTGGTCTGTAGTGGTAAGTAGTGGTCTGTAGTGGAGTGGTCTGTAGTGGTGTAAGTGGAGTGGTCTGTAGTGGTGTAAGTAAGTAGAGTGGTCTGTAGTGGTGTAAGTAAGTAGAGTGGTCTGTAGTGGTGTAAGTAGAGTGGTCTGTAGTGGTGTAAGTGGAGTGGTCTGTAGTGGTGTAAGTAGAGTGGTCTGTAGTGGTGTATGTAGAGTGGTCTGTAGTGGTGTAAGTGGAGTGGTCTGTAGTGGTGTAAGTGGAGTGGTCTGTAGTGGTGTAAGTAGAGTGGTCTGTAGTGTGTGTAGCGGTCTGTAGTGGTGTAGAGTGGTCTGTAGTGGTGTAAGTAGAGTGGTCTGTAGTGGTGTAAGTGGAGTGGTCTGTAGTGGTGTATTGTAGAGTGGTCTGTAGTGGTGTAGAGCGGTCTGTAGTGTAAGTAGAGCGGTCTGTAGTGGTGTAAGCGGTCTGTAGTTGTGAGTAGAGCGGTCTGTAGTGGTGTAAGTAGAGCGGTCTGTAGTTGTGTAAGTAGAGCGGTCTGTAGTTGTGTAAGTAGAGTGGTCTGTAGTGGTGTATGTAGAGCGGTCTGTAAGTAGAGTGGTCTGTAGTGGTGTAATGTAGAGTGGTCTGTAGTGGTGTAAGTAGAGTGGTCTGTAGTGTGTAAGTAGCGGTCTGTAGTGTGTAAGTAGAGCGGTCTGTAGTGGTGTAAGTAGAGTGGTCTGTAGTGGTGTAAGTAGAGTGGTCTGTAGTGGTGTAAGTAGAGTGGTCTGTAGTGGTGTATGTAGAGTGGTCTGTAGTGGTGTAAGTAGAGCGGGTGTAGAGTGGTCTGTAGTGGTGTAAGTAGAGTGGTCTGTAGTTGTGTAAGTAGTGGTCTGTAGTTGTGTAAGTAGAGTGGTCTGTAGTAGTGTAAGTAGAGCGGTCTGTAGGTGTAAGTAGAGTGGTCTGTAGTGATTGTAAGTAGAGCGGGTGTAAGTAGAGTGGTCTGTAGTGGTGTAAGTAGAGTGGTCTGTAGTGATGGTCTGTAAGTAGAGTGTGTGTCTGTGGGTGTAAGTAGAGTGGTCTGTAGTGGTGTAAGTAGAGTGGTCTGTAGTGGTGTAAGTAGAGTGGTCTGTAGTGGTGTAAGTGGAGTGGTCTGTAGTGGTGTAGTAGAGTGGTCTGTAGTGGTGTAAGTGGTCTGTAGTGTGAGTGGTCTGTAGTGGTGTAAGTAGTAGAGTGGTCTGTAGTGGTGTAAGTAGAGTGGTCTGTAGTGGTGTAAGTAGAGTGTAGTGTAAGTAGAGAGTGGTCTGTAGTGGTGTAAGTAGAGTGGTCTGTAGTTGTGTAGTTGTGTAGTTGGTGTAGAGTGGTCTGTAGTGGTGTAAGTAGAGTGGTCTGTAGTGCTGTAAGTAGAGTGGTCTGTAGTTGTGTAAGTAGAGTGGTCTGTAGTTGTGTAAGTAGAGTGGTCTGTAGTTGTGTAGTAGAGTGGTCTGTAGTGGTGTATGTAGAGTGGTCTGTAGTGTGTAAGTAGAGTGGTCTGTAGTGGTGTGTAGAGTGGTCTGTAGTGGTGTAAGTGGAGTGGTCTGTAGTGGTGTAAGTGGAGTGGTCTGTAGTGGTGTAAGTAGAGTGGTCTGTAGTGGTGTAAGTGGAGTGGTCTGTAGTGGTGTAAGTGGAGTGGTCTGTAGTGGTGTAAGTAGAGTGGTCTGTAGTGGTGTAGGGTCTGGTGTAGAGTGGTCTGTAGTGGTGTAGTGGAGTGGTCTGTAGTGGTGTATGTAGAGTGGTCTGTAGTTGTGTATGTAGAGTGGTCTGTAGTGGTGTAGTGGTCGGGTAGTGGAGTGGTCTGTAGTGGTGTAAGTAGAGTGGTCTGTAGTGGTGTATGTAGAGTGGTCTGTAGTGGTGTAAGTGTAGAGTGGTCTGTAGTGGTGTAAGTGGAGTGGTCTGTAGTGGTGTAAGTGGAGTGGTCTGTAGTGGTGTAAGTGGAGTGGTCTGTAGTGGTGTAAGTGTAGAGTGGTCTGTAGTGGTGTAGCGGTCTGTAGTGGAGTGGTCTGTAGTGGTGTAGCGGTTTAGAGTGGTCTGTAGTGGTGTAAGTAGTAGTGGTCTGTAGTGGTGTAAGTAGAGTGGTCTGTAGTGGTAAGTAGAGCGGTCTGTAGTTGTGAGTAGAGCGGTCTGTAGTGGTGTAGCGGTGTAGTGGAGTAGAGCGGTCTGTAGTGGTGTAGCGGTCTGTAGTGGAGTAGAGCGGTCTGTAGTGGTGTAAGTGGAGTGGTCTGTAGTGGTGTAGCGGTAGAGTGTAGAGTGGTCTGTAGTGGTGTAAGTAGAGTGGTCTGTAGTGGTGTAAGTAGAGTGGTCTGTAGTGGTGTGTAAGTAGAGTGGTCTGTAGTGGTGTAGAGTGGTCTGTATTGTAGTAGAGTGGTCTGTAGTGGTGTATGTAGAGTGGTCTGTAGTGGTGTAAGTAGAGTGGTCTGTAGTGGTGTAAGTAGAGTGGTCTGTAGTGGTGTAAGTAGAGTGGTCTGTAGTGGTGTAAGTAGAGCGGTTGTAAGTAGAGTGGTCTGTAGTGGTGTAAGTAGAGTGGTCTGTAGTGGTGTAAGTAGAGTGGTCTGTAGTGGTGTAGAGTGGTCTGTAGTGCTGTAAGTAGAGCGGTCTGTAGTGGTGTAAGTAGAGCGGTCTGTAGTTGTAGAATGTGGTCTGTAGTGTAGTGTAAGTAGAGTGGTCTGTAGTGTGTGTAGTGGGTGTAGGTGGTGTATAGTAGAGTGGTCTGTAGTGGGTAGTGTGTGTTTTGTTTGTTTGCTTGTGTAGAGTGGTCTGTAGTGTGTAAGTAGAGTGGTCTGTAGTGGTGTAAGTGGAGTGGTCTGTAGTGGTGTAGGGGTGGAGTGGTCTGTAGTGGTGTATGGTAGAGTGGTCTGTAGTGGTGTAGTAGTGGAGTGGTCTGTAGTGGTGTAAGTAGAGTGGTCTGTAGTGGTGTAAGTAGAGTGGTCTGTAGTGGTGTAAGTGGAGTGGTCTGTAGGTGTAAGTGGAGTGGTCTGTAGTGGTGTAAGTGGAGTGGTCTGTAGTGGTGTAAGTAGAGTGGTCTGTAGTGGTGTAAGTAGAGTGGTCTGTAGTGGTGTAAGTAAGTGTAAGTGATGGAGAAGAGAGCAGAGATGTAAACATTTACCCAGAGCTTTGCAGCTTCGCTTGTCAGGTCGGAGTTCGTAACCCTGAACACACCAGCAGTGGAAGCCCCCCTCTGTGTTGGTACAGCCCTGACTGCAGTAACCTTCCTCAGCACACTCATCCACATCTACACATGTCCAAATAACAAGAAACAAGGGAAAGAGATGAGAAATGACATCGCTCATAATATCTCACATCAATACAGAGAGAACAAAGAATGTAAAGGTGATTAAAAAAAACGACTGCTAATGGAAGGAAAGAGGAAAAAAGGGAAAGAATCACGGAAAGAGCTGAAAAAATAAAGGATTGATATCTGAACAGGAGAGATGGAGAGAGAGAGAGAGGAGAGAGAGAGAGAGAGAGAGAGAGAGAGAGAGAGAGAGAGACAGAGAGATAGATATAGAGACACAGGAGAGAGAGAGAGAGAGAGACAGACATAGAGAGACAGACAGAGAGAGACTGTGAGAGAGAGAGAGAGAGAGAGAGAGAGAGAGAGAGAGAGACAGAGAGAGAGACAGAGAGAGAGAGAGAGAGAGACAGAGAGAGAGAAAGAGAGACAGAGAGAGAGAGAGAGAGAGAGAGGGAGAGAGAGAAAGAGAGAGATACAGAGAGACGGAGAGACAGAGAGAGAGACGGAGAGAGAGAGAGACAGAGACAGAGAGAGAGAGAGAGAGACAGAGAGAGAGACAGAGAGAGAGACAGAGAAGAGAGAGAGAGAGAGAGACTCAGAGAGAGTGAGAGAGCGCTGAGGTTTCAGCTCTATGACAGGTGCGTGTAGTCCAACAGCTGTGACAGTTTCAAAACATTTCTATCTGTTACATGTAATAATAATAATAATAATAATAATAATAATAAATGTTTTTGTGAAATTACAGATCTCTCCTGATACATCGATACAGAAAGAGATGAATGTAAAGGTGATAAAAAGACAGACAAGAGAGAGAGAGATAGAGAGAGATTGAATATAAAGAGTGTATATATATATGTGTGTGTGTGTGTGGTGTTTGTGTGTGTGTGTGTGTGTGTGTGTGTGTGGTGTGTGTGTATGTATATATATATTATATATATATATATATATATATATATATATATATATATACAGTGGCAACAAAAAGTATGTGAACGTTTTGGAATTTGATGGTTTTCTGAATAAATTTGGTCATAAAATGTTATCTGATCTTCATCTAATTCATTGGTATTGACAAACACAATGTGTCTAAAAATAATAACACCAAAAAAATCCAATCTTTCTTGTCTTTATTGAACACAATCATTCAACATTCAAAATGGCAGTTAATGACCTCAAAAAAGCTAATTGGAGTTAATTGGTTTTAGCACACCTGGAGTCTTGTTAAGATAATAAGTTTGGAGGTGTGGACTACAGATACTTTGACTGATAAAAACCCCTCAAACCTTTGGAGTTTGCTCTGCACAAGAAGAACATGATTATGTGAGCCATGCCTCGCCAAAAAGAGCTTTCAGAGGACCTACGATCAAGAATTGTTGATTTACATGAAGCTGGCGAGGGTTACAAAGTTATTTCAAAGACTTTAGAAATTCACCAGTCTACAGTTCCGGCAAACAATCTACAAATGGAGACAATTTGGGACTGTTGCTACTCTACCTAGAAGTGGGCGCCCCGTCAAAATGACACCAAGAGCACAACGAACACTCATCAATGAGGTAAAGAAACAACCCCGAATGACAGCCAAAGATTTGAAGGCATCATTGGAACTTGCTAACATATCTGTTCATGAGTCTACAATACGTAAAACACTGAACAAGCAGGGTATCCACGGCAGGACACCGCGAAGGAAGCCGCTGCTTACTAAAAAGAACATTGCTGCACGCCTTAAGTTTGTAAAAGAGCACATTGACACTCCACAGCGGTATTGGCAAAATGTTTTGTGGACTGATGAAACTAAGATTGAACTATTTGGAAAAAACACACAGCACTACATCTGGCGTAGAAAGGGCACGGCATATCGTCATGAAAACATCATCCCAACTGTAAAGTATGGTGGAGGAAGCATCATGATTTGGGCCTGCTTTGCTGCATCAGGGCCTGGCCAGCTTGCAATCATTGAGGGGAAGATGAATTCCCAAGTATATCAGACAATTCTTCAGGATAATGTGAGAATGTCTGTACATCAGCTGAAACTGTGTAGAAAGTGGGTGATGCAACAGGACAACGACCCAAAACACCGGAGCAAGTCCACAACAGAATGGCTTCAGAAAAACAAAATCCGCCTTTTGGAGTGGCCAAGTCAGAGCCCAGACCTCAACCCAATAGAGATGCTATGGATTGACTTGAAGAGGGCCATACACATGAGACGTCCAAAGAATATGACAGAGCTAAAGCAGTTCTGCCAGGAAGAATGGGCTAAAATTCCTCCTCAGCGATGTGCAGGTCTGATCCACAGCTACAGGAAGCGCCTGGTTGAGGTTATTGCTGCCAGGGGGGGTCAACCAGTTATTAATTCTAAGGTTTCACTTACTTTTTCCACTGCCATTTTGAATGTTGAATGATTGTGTTCAATAAAGACAAGAAAGATTGGATTTTTTTTGGTGTTATTATTTTTAGACACATTGTGTTTGTCAATACCAATGAATTAGATGAAGATCAG
>JACRUU010000005.1:34969-37469 GCA_030449085.1 Kryptopterus vitreolus | reverse complement strand
GATGTGAGAGTGCGAGAGCGTTGTGAGATATATTGTGAGAGCGGTGCGAGAGATGTGAGAGCGGTGTGAGAGCGGCGCGAGAGAGCGGTGGTGAGAGAGTGTGAGAGCGGTGTGAGAGATGTGAGAGCGGTGAGAGCGGTGTGAGAGTGATGCGAGGTGTGAGATGTGCGAGAGCGTGTGAGAGAGATGTGACGGTGAGATCGGTGAGAGATGTGAGTGGCGCGAGAGTGGGCTGCGTGAGGCTTCGTGAGAGCGGTGTGAGAGCACGTGTTAGAGCACTGTGAGAGCAATGCGAGCGCCGTGTGAGAGCAGTGTGAGAGCCGTGTGAGAGCTGTGTGAGAGCGGTGTGTGAGACTGTGAGAGCGGCGTGAGAGAGTGTGAGAGATGTGTGAGAGATGTGTGAGAGCGGTGTGAGAGAGCGGTGTGAGAGCGGTGTGAGAGCGGTGTGAGAGCCGTGCGAGAGCACTGTGAGAGCAATTCAAGAGCCGTGTGAGAGCAATGCGAGAGCAATGCGAGAGCCGTGTGAGAGCTGTGTGAGAGCGTGTGAGAGCGGTGAGAGCGGTGTGAGAGATGTGAGAGCGGTGTGAGAGAGGCGCGAGAGAGGTGTGAGAGAGATGTGGAGAGCGGTGCGAGAGCGGTGTGAGAGCACTGTGAGAGCAGTGTGAGAGCGGTGAGAGAGCGACGAGGCGTCCTTACAGCAGTCAGACTCATCAGACCAGTCTCCACAATCATCATCTCCATCACAGTGGTAAATGTCCAGGATGCAGCGACCATACGCACACTGGAACTCCTCAACACTGCATGTAGCAGCCATCACATCTGCGGCTACACACACACACACACACACACACACACACACACACACACACACATCTTATGTGATATACAATTGACAGTAAGCAATGACAGGTATTTATGTGTTAACAGGATGTTCCTTAACCAGCTCTCTCTCTCTCACACACACACACACACACACACACACAGCTGCTGCGCCATATGTGTATGTATATATATATATATATATATATATATATATATATATATATATATATATATATATATATATATATAATATATATATATATAATAGGAATGAGGTGGGATCATAAGCAGCTCTCTCTGGTTACAACATTCATCTCTCTCTCTCTCTCTCACACACACACACACACACACACACACACACACACACACACACACACACACTTTACGGCAGTTCTCCTCGTCCGTTCCGTCTTTACAGTCGGTGTCTCCATCACAATACCAGTGCTCGGCTATACAGCTTCCATCTGAGCAGCGGAATTCCTTATCTGAACACTTCCTCAGGTCTGTGTGCAGAGACACACACACACACACACACACACACACACACACCCACACACACACACACACACACACACACACACACACACACACACACACACAACACAGTTATAAGAATGATCAGGAAGCACACACACACACACACACACACACACACACACACTGGCAGACACAAAGATACATGTCCTCAATAACCCCCTCCTGTTACCTCCCAATCCCTTCACACTGCAAGCTGGCAAGTTACACTTCCAACTTCCACTTCCATTACAGTATCGATTACAGAGAAGTGTTTTTTACACAACGAACACACACACACACACACACACACACACACACACACACACACACCACACACACCTATTAGACAGTATGTGGAACTTACCGCACTGTTCGTCGCTGTTGTCTCCACAGTCGTTGTCTCCATCGCAGTGCCACAGGCTGCGGATGCAGTAACCATTCTGACAGTGAAACTCGTCCTCCTCGCATTCCCTAGGAGCTACACACACACACACACACACACACACACACACATCCCAGAATTCCATTAGAGTTAGCAATAAATGAATGAATAACATGAATGACGGAATACTGAAGAAAAGGTTTCTTTCTTGTTCCTCTATAAAGGTATCTGTCATCAATCATCCTTATTAACTACACACCTCTTAAATACACCGAACATTCCCTTCTTCTGTCATATAAATGTTAATTAGCACCCATCATTTTACATTTGTTTGATTTTCTACAACATAATTAAACCTCAGTGTCAGGAAAAGTCCCCATGCAGATCCGTGTACATCACTAAACACTCCTACAGCAGGCATGCAGCCCACTGATGGACGGATGATGTGTTGGGTTAAATGAAGGATGGCGCAGGTGTGGGATGAACTGAACAATGGCTGCTAAATCAGGTTTCCAGATTCCTCAGCACACCTGCAGAACTCAAAGCCAGTGTGAGCGCACGGAGAGGAACTCGCTATAGACGAACTCAGTCTGTGTTTAAAATGTGCACAAATAGGATTTGGATAAATCTATTTTATTTTGATTTGTTTTAAACATTGTATATTAGTAATAGTGCTGTCAAAGTCATTACTGAGTTAATGCGAATTATCTTTAACGCGTTAATGTTATTAAGGTGTTATAACGCAGTGTGCGTTACTGTATGAGTCATCTGCTTCACTAT
>JACRUU010000005.1:22500-29469 GCA_030449085.1 Kryptopterus vitreolus | reverse complement strand
AGATCTTGGTGGTACACTCTGGGGTCCACTCTGAGATGTCGGTGGTACACTTAGGGGTCCCTCTGAGATCTCGGTGGTACACTCTGGGGTCCCTCTGAGATCTGGTGGTACACTCTGGGGTGCACTCTGAGATCTCGGTGGTACACTCTGGGGTCCACTCTGAGATCTGGTGGTACACTTGGGGTCCCTTGAGATCTTGGTGGTACACTCTGGGGTCCACTCTGAGATCTTGGTGGTACACTCTGGGGTGCCCTCTGAGATCTTGGTGGTACACTCTGGGGTCCACTCTGAGATCTTGGTGGTACACTCTGGGGTCCACTCTGAGATCTTGGTGGTACACTCTGGGGTCCACTCTTAGATCTTGGTGGTACACTCTAGGGTCCACTCTGAGATCTTGGTGGTACACTCTGGGGTCCACTCTGAGATCTTGGTGGTACACTCTGGGGTCCACTCTGAGATCTTGGTGGTACACTCTGGGGTGCCCTCTGAGATCTTGGTGGACACTCTGGGGTGCCCTCTGAGAGGTCGGTGGTACACTCTAGGGTCCACTCTGAGATCTTGGTGGTACACTCTGGGGTCCACTCTGAGATCACGGTGGTACACTCTGGGGTCCACTCTGAGATCTCGGTGGTACACTTAGGGGTGCCCTCTGAGATCTCGGTGGTACACTCTGGGGTCCACTCTGAGATCTTGGTGGTACACTCTGGGGTCCACTCTGAGATCTTGGTGGTACACTTGGGGTGCACTCTGAGATCTTGGTGGTACACTCTGGGGTCCACTCTGAGATCTTGGTGGTACACTCTGGGGTCCACTCTGAGATCTTGGTGGTACACTCTGGGGTCCACTCTGAGATCTTGGTGGTACACTCTGGGGTCCACTCTGAGTCTTGGTGGTACACTCTGGGGTCCCTCTGAGATCTCGGTGGTACACTCTGGGGTCCCCTCTCTCGGTGGTACACTCTGGGGTCCACTCTGAGATCTCGGTGGTACACTCTGGGGTCCACTCTGAGATCTTGGTGGTACACTTAGGGTCCACTCTGATCTTGGGGTGATCTTGGTGGTACACTCTGGGGTCCGCTCTGAGATCTTGGTGGTACACTCTGGCCCTTGGTCTGGGGTGGTACACTCTGGGGTCCACTCTGAGATCTTGGTGGTACACTCTGGGGTGCCCTCTGAGAGCTCGTGTGTACTTGCTGACCTGCAACTGAAACCTCCATTAAACCAAGTTTTTTCATTTAGGTAAAATAGTTTAAATGAATGTAGATTTGTGTGATTTGCTAAAGTAATTTGCTTAATATTTTTACTATTTGGAGTTGAAATTTGACATGTCCTGGCATTTCTCTTTTGAAAGTTTTGTCTCTTTCAAATCTGTTTTATGTCTCTCAGGTCAGGAAAAGTGGACAAACGGACGCAACAAGGCCCCGTCAGCGAGGACAAACAAAGGCGTGTACAGAGACCAGCCTTATACACGATACTGAACTCTAACGTCCGTCATGCCCTTCTCGTACATTTCCAAGTATGGATTATCTGACTTTCCCTTCTCTCCCTTTCATTTTTTTTTCTTTTCAAATAAAATCAACAAAAAAAAAAAAAAAAAAACAAAAACAAAAAAAAAAAAAACAAGGCATCCCAGAGAAAGAGAGATAAAGTGGGAAGACTGGAGACATGAGCTCACGTTGATTTTGACTGCATGGGTGCAACTTTAATGAAATCTGCAAATCACAAATGTACGTGTCAACCAATCGGAATCCTTCTATG
Source organism: Kryptopterus vitreolus (assembly GCA_030449085.1). Lineage (NCBI taxonomy): Eukaryota > Metazoa > Chordata > Actinopteri > Siluriformes > Siluridae > Kryptopterus > Kryptopterus vitreolus. The sequence continues at coordinate 27,712 of JACRUU010000005.1, read as the reverse complement.
CCAGTATTGAAGCGTTCAGGGGGGCGGGGTTGCTAGTTGCTAGAAGGTGGTGTAAACTTCAGGTGTTAGCTCTTTAGATTTAGTCAGGTACGTTTCTATCTACACATTTCTTTTTTCGAAGAGTGATCAGTGTGTCCCTTGTGAGATTCTGCTTAAAGAAATGACTGAAAAATGACTTTTTCTTTTCTTTTTTCTTTTTTCTTTTGTAATGCAAGTTCCATAGCATTAAAGGGCTTATGGGAGCATTTAAGCATTGTAGATAATCATTATTTGTATTTATTTTTTTTTATCACCGTGAAAGAATTGTCATGTTGTGCTGTTTAAAATGAAAACTGAGTTCAACCATCTGCAAATTCCACACCGACAATACACACACACACACACACACCGTATTGGCGAGAAACACAAACTTATCCATAACCGTTATTTTGCATAGCAATAAGAAAACGAGGGGAAAACAAATCAATAATGTAATATATGCAATTAAAGACTAGAGAAATCCGAGCCAGTGCAAACTCTCCCTCCGAGCATGTGTATCGATAAAGATATATGTGATCAGTCGAATCCCGGAGCGCAGTTAATTTTCCTTTCTTTTAATTTCACAAAACATGATCGACCTCACACTGCCAGGGTCGCCTCACACCACCAGGGTCCCGGTTCGATTCCCGTCTCCGCCATGTGTGTGTGGAGTTTGTGCATGATCTCCCCGTGCCTCAGGGGGTTTTTCTCCGGGTTCTCCGGTTTCCTCCCCCGGTACAAAAACATGCACGGTAGGTTGATTGACACCTTGGAAAATTGTCCTAGTGTTGAATTGTGTGTGTGTGTGTGTGTGTGTGTTTGAGATGTTTGGTGTGTGTGATTCCATCCAGGGTGAATCCTGCATTAAGGCCCATAGACGCCTGAGATAGACACAGACTCCCCGTGACCCGAGGGAAGATCGGATAAAGCGCTAGAAGATGAATGAATGAATGAATGAATGAATGATCGAGCGGAGGAGTGTGAATGTAGGAGAATGACATTTTTACAAACTTCCCTAAATGTAATAAGTGGAATAAATTAGTATGAATGAATAGAGGAACATTATGCAAATTGGTTGGCAACCATTGAAAAGTAAGACGTTTTTTTTTTGTTGTTGTTGTTTTGTTTTTTTTGGGCTTTTTTTTTGCTTGTAAAAGTATTGCGGTCCCAGAAACATGGTTACATCCATTACCTGATATTCACACGGGTGGATTTTTTTCCTAGACGGCTTATCCAGGGATAATTTATACAAACGAGGATAAAGAGACTTGTTTTTATCAGTGATGCTGGGATTTAAATGGACTTAGACTTAAATTTACTTTATTGATCCCTGTGAGAAAAATTCTTTCTCTACACAACAGAAGCAGGTTACTATGGAAACAGGGTTCTGCTTTATTGCGGGATAATTGCGAGAAAAAAAGCTGTAAACAGAATTGCAGGATATAAACTTTTGAGAAATACATTCGGAATAGAGAAGAAAATAAAGAATTCTGACTTAACTGGAAATCGCTCTTTTATATCTGGCAATTACGGATTAAAAAATTGTATTCACAATTGCGTCTTTTTTCTCGCAATTGTGCTTTTTTTTTACGCAATCCTACATTTCCTCCCGAAATTGTAACAAAATAAAAAAATCTCAATTATCATTTTTTTTTTCTTTTCCAGTATATATATCCTAAAGACGATATAATATAAGTAAGAATGGATTATAATATATATATATATATATGTTCATTCATTCATCTTCTCTCGCTTTATCCTGATCTTCCCTCGGGTCACGGGGAGTCTGTGTCTATCTCAGGCGTTTATTGGGCATTAAGGCAGGATACACCCTGGATGGAATGCCAAACCCATCACACACACACACACACACCCACACACACACACACACACACACATTCATACACTAGGGACAGTTTTTCCAAGGTGCCAATCAACCTACCGTGCATGTTTTTGGACCGGGGGAGGAAACCGGAGAACCCGGAGAAAAAACCCCTGAGGCACGGGGAGAACATGCACAAACTCCACACACACATGGCCGAGACGGGAATCGAACCCGGACCCTGAAACCACCGTGCCCCCTCTATATATATATATATATATATATATATATATATATATATATATATATATATATATATATATATATATATATATATTGCAGATGATGCTACGCTAAAAAAAAACTGGGAAGCAAATTGGAAATTGAAACAGAAAGAAAAGGTGAAAATGTATTTGCATACATCAGCCGAGCAAACATCGAATCCACTGTAACATTCCTGCTAGAATCTTCCGCTAAAAGTAATGACTCTGCTTGCGGCTCCTTTGTATCTGCTGTTGCTTCCTTCATTCCGAGCTGAAGAAGAAGAAACGGAAGCGGTTGGTGAAAAAGGCACGGTCGAGTTCCTCGTCAGGGGCACGGTGGCGTAGTGGTTAGCACGTTCGCCTCACACCGCCAGGATCCGGGTTCGATTCCCGTCTCGGCCATGTGTGTGTGGAGTTTGTGCATGTTTGTCATGTTCTCCCCGTGCCTCAGGGGGTTTTTTTTCTCCGGGTTCTCCGGTTTCCTCCCCCGGTCCAAAAACATGCACGGTAGGTTGATTGGCACCTTGGAAAATTGTCCCTAGGTAGGTTGATTGGCACCTGGAAAATTGTCCCTAGTGTGAGTGTGTGATCCTCTGTGTGTGTGTGTGCTGTAGCTAAAGGTGTTTTTTTTCCTGCTATCTTCATCTTCTGGATGAAGACCAAGTCAGTGCGTTTGTTTTTTTTAGCACCACTCCAGGTGTATAATTTCTACTTTCCTGCTATACAACGATGGAGACGGTGGTTTAGTGGTTAGTCAAGAGTCAAGTCAAGAGGGTTTTATTGTCATTACAACCATATATAGCTGACGCAGTACACAGTGCAATGAGACGACGTTTCCCTGGTGCTCCATAAAAACAACACACAACACAACAAAGAGGTACAAGGACACAAGGCTGAGGACGAGACTAAGTTTGTCCTAGCCACATAAAGTGCATCGTGTTCAACACGGTGCAAACAGCGCAAAACAAAACAGACTGTCAAGACAGTGTATAACAATAAACATAACATAACCATAAATACAACAAAACACAACAACGACCCGTAACTCTGATGTAGTGAGTGTGGCTGGTGTGCAAATGGACTGAAAGCAGCATTAATAAAAGTGAGTCGTGCAAAAACGTTCGCCTCACACCGCCAGGGTTCAATTCCCGTCTCGGCCATGTGTGTGTGGAGTTTGTGCATGTTCTCCCCGTGTCTCAGGGGGTTTTTCTCCGGCTTCTCCGGTTTCCGTTTTCCTCCCCCGGTCCAAAAACATGCACGGTAGGTTGATTGACACCTTGGAAAATTGTCCCTAGTGTATGAATGTGTGTGTGTGTGTGTGTGTGTGTGTGTGTGTGTGTGTGTGTGTGTGTGTGTGTGTGGGGTTGGCATTCCATCCAGGGTGTATCCTGCATTAATGCCCATAGACGCCTGAGATAGACACAGACTCCCCGTGACCCGAGGGAAGATCGGATAAAGCGCTAGAAGATGAATGAATGAATGAATGAATGAATGAATGAATGCTCTACAATGGTTAATTAACGTCACACATGACCTTGATGAGGATGTGATGTATGGTTTCGGCGCATTCGGCGTTTGGAGCGCTTTGCACTGCTGATCTGACCGAGTCGAGTTACATGCATGTAAATTTCCAGCCAGCTCAGCAGGTCGACATTCCTGGAGGCTAGCTTCCTGATCTCTGCCTTCCCTGTAGACGGATCACGACACGTCTAAAATATTCCGGACTTTGATTGCCTCTGGGAGGCCGGTTTCAGCCTCGGGGTAAAAAAAAAATGGCGTTCCTTTCAAGCACAAATCTGGCACAAACATCATGAGTGCACCAGAGTCATGAGTGCACCAGAGTCATGAGTGCACCAGAGTCATCAGTGCACCAGAGTCATGAGTGCACCAGAGTCATGAGTGCACCAGAGTCATCAGTGCACCAGAGTCATGAGTGCACCAGAGTCATCAGTGCACCAGAGTCATGAGTGCACCAGAGTCATCAGTGCACCAGAGTCATGAGTGCACCAGAGTCATGAGTGCACCAGAGTCATCAGTGCACCAGAGTCATTAGTGCACCAGAGTCATCAGTGCACCAGAGTCACGAGTGCACCAGAGTCATCAGTGCACCAGAGTCATGAGTGCACCAGAGTCATCAGTGCACCAGAGTCACGAGTGCACCAGAGTCATGAGTGCACCAGAGTCATTGAGTGCACCAGAGTCATCAGTGCACCAGAGTCATGAGTGCACCAGAGTCATGAGTGCACCAGAGTCATCACGAGTGCACCAGAGTCATCAGTGCACCAGAGTCATGAGTGCACCAGAGTCATCAGTGCACCAGAGTCATCAGTGCACCAGAGTCATTAGTGCACCAGAGTCATCAGTGCACCAGAGTCACGAGTGCACCAGAGTCATCAGTGCACCAGAGTCATGAGTGCACCAGAGTCATCAGTGCACCAGAGTCATGAGTGCACCAGAGTCATGAGTGCACCAGAGTCATGAGTGCACCAGAGTCATCAATGCACCAGAGTCATCAGTGCACCAGAGTCATTAGTGCACCAGAGTCATCAGTGCACCAGAGTCATGAGTGCACCAGAGTCATCAGTGCACCAGAGTCATTCAGTGCACCAGAGTCATCAGTGCACCAGAGTCATGAGTGATACTGAATTTGTTCGGGAACCATAACGAAAAAGCATCAAAATCCATCGTGACGTTATGATGGAATGAACCGAGAACTCGCATGACACGCTTCATAGGCAGAAGAAGCCTTTATTAGACACGTATACATTACAGCACGGTGAAATTGTTTCTTCACCATGATACGGCGCCCCCTGGAGCACTGAGGGTTAAGGGCCTCGCTCAAGGGACCCAATAGTGGCCACGAGGCGATACTGGGGCTCGAAACACAGATGACGAGACGGGAAGGATTAAAGCCCTGTTGCATCACTCCATTTATTATACATTTTATCATTTTATTATAGCAATTATTAATTAATATGCCGGATTTCAATGATTCAATGAGCATCGAATAAAATTCCATTCTTTATATATATATATATATAAACAATATTTTATATTAAGTCAATTCATCATTTATTATTATTATTATATTATATATAAATAATAATAT
>JACRUU010000005.1:0-15000 GCA_030449085.1 Kryptopterus vitreolus | reverse complement strand
CAAACTGTGAGGCACCAAATTTCAACCCCATTCATTTTCTATGGGGAAAAAAAATCCCATTTTTTGAACCCGGGTTCGGAATTCCTTTGGGCGATTCCTTATAAAAGTAACAGCACACCTCACACCATCGGGACGCACGATATGAGGTATGATTCCTCATATCGAAAGAAAGAAATTCAGAATGAAAGAAAGAAAGTGTAAGGAATGTTAGAAAGAAAGAAAGAGTGAGGAATGAAAGAAAGAAAGAAAGAACCCGGAGAAAAACAACAGGAGACCATGCACACACACATGTCATGATGGAGACGGGAATCGAACCCCTGACCCTGGAGGTGTGAGGCGAACGTGCTATAATTTTAACCACTAAACCACCACGTCCCTCCTTTATTAACCTCACTGTATGATATATATATATATATATATATATATATATATATATATATATTATATATATTATATATATATATATATATATATATATATATATATATATATATATATATATATATATATATATTATGCACTGTTTGTAAATGTTTGTAAAGTTACATTTTTTTTTACTATTTTCCTCTTTTTTTATCATTTTTATACAGAAAAACATTTACAAATAAAATGTTTATCTATCACACTTTTAAACTCTTCAATCACGAAACTTGTGTAAAGTGTGCATGAGTTTCACATCCGTCCTCACATTTCCATTACATTATATATTTACACATTTATATATTTACACATTTATATATTTATATATTTACACATTTATATATTTACACATTTACACATTTACACATTTACACATTTACACATTTATATTTACACATTTACACATTTACACATTTACACATTTACACATTTACACATTTACACATTTACACATTTACACATTTATATATTTACACATTTTATATTTACACATTTACACATTTACACATTTATTTACACATTTACACATTTATATATTTACACATTTACATTTATATATTTATATATTTACACATTTATATATTTATATATTTACACATTTATATATTTACACATTTATATATTTACACATTTATATATTTATATATTTACACATTTATATATTTATATATTTACACATTTATATATTTATATATTTACACATTTATATATTTATATATTTACACATTTATATTTACACATTTATATATTTACACATTTATATATTTATATATTTACACATTTATATATTTATATATTTACACATTTATATATTTATATATTTACACATTTATACATTTATATATTTACACATTTATACACATTTACACATATTTATATATTTACACATTTATATTTACACATTTATATATTTACACATTTATACACATACACATTTATATATTTACACATTTATATATTTATATACACATTTACACATTTATATATTTACACATTTACACATTTATATATTTATATATTTACATATTTACACATTTATATATTTATATATTTACACATTTATATACACATTTATATATTTACACATTTATACACATTTACACATTTACACATTTACACATTTATATATTTACACATTTATATATTTACACATTTACACATTTACATATTTACACATTTATATATTTATATATTTACACATTTATATATTTATATATTTACACATTTACACATTTATATATTTACACATTTACACATTTATATATTTACACATTTATTATATTTACACATTTATATATTTATATATTTACACATTTATATATTTACACATTTATATATTTATATATTTACACATTTATATATTTATATATTTACACATTTATATATTTATATATTTACACATTTATATATTTATATATTTACACATTTACACATTTATATATTTATATATTTACACATTTACACATTTATATTTACACATTTATATATTTACACATTTATATATTTACACATTTATATATTTATATATTTACACATTTATATATTTACACATTTACACATTTACACATTTACACATTTATATTTACACATTTACACATTTACACATTTACATATTTACATGTTGTAAATGATCTTATTTATTTATTTTGTATATAATTCTGATGAACAATGAGAACAATGAGAGATTTAATAAAGAAAGAGAAGGTGGAGGGATTGAAGTCGTTGTTAAAGCTGCTTTGAGACGCTCACAGCGCGAGTTTTACTGCACGCGATGGCCTGAAAACGCCTGAACTCGTCTGTTACAGCGTGATAAGAGAAAAGAGGAGGAGAAAAAATACACCTTTTTATCTCAAGTCATTTTCTATTGTACTAAATCCATTATATTCAGCCTTAAATTGAACTTCATGGCATGAATGTCAAGTCAGACTGTTTTCTTTTCTTTAGTCAGGAACATAATAAATAATAATAATAATAAATAATAATAATAATAATAATAATAATAATAATAATAAATAATAATAATAATAATAATAATAAAAGAATAATATAATATATAATCAAAAAATAATTAATAATAATAATAAGAATAATACAATAATAATATAATAATAATAATAATAAAAAATTAATAATTATAATAATATAATAATAACAATAATAATAATAATAAAATAAACAATAAAATAATAATAATAATAATAATAATAATAATAATTGTAATTATAATATATAATAACAATAATAATAACAATAATAATAATAATATATAATATAATAATAATAATAAATAATAATAATAATAATAATAATAATAATAATAATAATTTAATAATAATAATAACAATATAATCCTAATAATAATAATAAATAATAATAATAATCCGAGTAATAACATTAAAAATAATAATCCTAATAATAAATAATAATAATAATAATAATAAATAATAATAATAATAATAATAATAATAGAAATATCTTCTGTTTTTCTCTTTATGAATGCAGATGCAGGATTTTATCGGACGTTTTTGGAAGCATGGACACGTTCTTTCACTTGATCATGGGGTCCTTAGTGTAGCAGTGATGCAGTGTTTTGGAAGATCAGGAAGATTTCCTGCTAAAGAGCTCCAACCCAACTTAATAACAGCTCATTCATTCATTCATTCATTCATTCATCTTCTACCACTTTATCCGATCTTCCCTCGGGTCACTGGGAGTCTGTGTCTATCTCAGGTGTCTATGGGCATTAAGGCAGGATACACCCTGGATGGAATGCCAACCCATCACACACACACACACACACACACACACACACACACACACACACACACAGACACATTCATATAATTTTCCCCATACACAAGGTGCCAATCAACCTACCGTGCATGTTTTTGGACCGGGGGAGGAAACCGGAGAACCCGGGGAGAAAAACCCCCTGAGGCACGGGGAGAACATGCACAAACTCCACACACACATGGCCGAGACGGGAATCGAACCCGGACCCTGGCGGTGTGAGACGAACGTGATAACCACTAAACCGTGCCTCTTCAACAACAGGTCAAATATATGAATTATGAAAATATATGAAAAGAAAGAAATTCAGAATGAAAATAGAATGAAGGAAAGAAAGAAAATGAATGGGGTTGAAATTTGGTGCCTCACAGTTCGTCCTGTGAGCGTCCGACATGCACATATGACAAATCCACTCGTAGGGGGTCCGGAGTGGATCACCATCATATACCTCCCGAACCCCACACACACATTCGGAATTTCAGGAAATCCGTGACATTCCGGCCCCATAGAGAATGAATGGGTGAATTTGGCGCTCCGCTGTTCGGCCCCGTGTTCGCCCGACATGCACATGTGACATAAACACTCATAGGTGAGATGCAGTCGGTCATGATCACATAACTGTCACATGGCGTCATGTAACCGCAAACGTGAAAAACCTGTGAAACGGCGAAACTTGGACACAGGGTCATGTGACATGTCTAAACGCTCGGCACATCGACGTTAGTCGGACGCTGGATAATTTGATGATGTCACGTGCGTTTTTCAATTTGATGATGTCACGTGCGCTCCGCCCCCTCCCTAAAAAACATCCAGAACGGGTTTTTTTTGGTGTCTAAACACTTGTGTCTCCGAACGAGCTAGCATTTCGTAGTCAGCTCTAAATATTAAACCTGTAAGAGGTCACTCCCGGAGATGCGCATTGCATCGGCAAGCATCGCTCACATTTACTCCAGCAAAAATATCTATTTTTTTTTTTTACTATTTTGCAAATATTAGGGCTGATTTGAGAACTTTAATGAATAAGAGAAAATAGGGACTGTAATAAAAAAAAAATGTTGCAGTTTTATGGTTTAATAAATAAATTAAATAAAAGGAAAATCAAATGATGACAAATCCAAAGACATGCGGTGAAATTTCACTGGAAATTTATTCTACGTAAAAAAAAAATAATAATAAAATTCCTTTTTGCTTGAAGAATAACGAAAATAATTTCCGAATATTCTTCATTCAAATGAGCTTTTTTCTTTTCCTTTCTCGACCCTCGGCATGATGGAAATGTCATTTCTTTTTCCCGGTTTTGTACCTAAAAGCTTTAACGACTCGGGCGGATCGATGCGGCGTTTTACTCCGGCGATCGGCAAATTAACCCAGAAAAGGAAAGTGGGAGATAAAGAAGTGAGAGGAGAAAGAGGGAGATAAATGAGATTAGCGCATTGTAAATTCCCGGGACGTTGGCCCTCGATCGCGTCGATCGCCATCAATTTAAAACGAGTGGCGTGAAAAGAGAGAAAGGGAACGGCGAGTGAACGAGGAGCGGAAACAAAAGCGCTCGTCCAGTTCATTTGCTAAAAAAAAACAAAAACAAAAAAAACGCTTATCGACGTGGCCTTCACTGCCTCGCCTCGCCTCGCCGTGCCCTACCCCCGGGTTACTGCTGCCTCTCATCAGTGTCACACACTCGTCACCTTGGATTCTAGCGTCCTTGCTAACACACTGCTTTACTACGTGGAAATAATCAGGTGTTCAGTGGTGGATCGTTTCCAGTCTCTCGCTAGTCGAGGATTATGTAACGCACATGTAACGTACCAGTGTCGGAAATGTAACAGGTTACAGAGGGCCCAGAGGGCCTTGCTCAAGGGCCCACAAGTTTGGTGGTGAGGTTTGAACCCATAATATTCCGGTCCACCTTAAACACTGGGCTCCCACATCCCTATATTATAAAAGTAAAGTCTACATTTAATTACTTTTTGATTACTTTAATTTTCCCACTAGGGGGCGCTCTGAAAAAGTGGGATGTGTGTGTGTCGTCAACATCGTCAACGTTTTTACTTTGTAATAAAATTAGGTAACGTACGTTACATGTAGAAGATTAGTCACATATACATTACAGCACAGCATGGCATGTGGTTGTTTGGTAGTTTGGGGTCAGAACGCAGGATATCAGCCATGATACGGCGCCCCCTGGAGCACAGAGGGTTAAGGGTCTTGTTCAATGACCCAAGGGCGGAAGCTTGGCCATACCGGGGCTCGAACCCGGATCTTCCGATCAGCATTGAATTAGACCACTGAGCTACACACACCTCACACCGCCAGGGTCGGGGGTTCGATTCCCATCTCGGCCATGTGTGTGTGGAGTTTGTGCATGTTCTCCCCCGTGCCTCAGGGGGTTTTTCTACGGGTTCTCCGGTTTCCTCCCCCCGGTCCAAAAACATGCACGGTAGGTTGATTGGCAGCTTGGAAAATTGGCCGAGACGGGACTCGAACCCGGACCCTGGCGGTGTGAGGCGAACGTGGTATATATATTATATGTTAATATTAATATTACATTCATGAAAATGAATGAAAATGAACAGAAATACTTTCGAATTTTGATAATGAGACCTGTAACACGCCCACAGAGGGCTGCAGAAATCTGCACGCACAGTCACAGGGGGCACCGACCTGTCACATGTCTGTCTAAATGTCTGTCTCCGGAATTGTCTGTATGTTTGACCTGGAATGTTGGAGAATTCTTTGACCGTCTGTTGAGATGTCTGTCTGTCTGTCTGTCTGTCTAACCCAAACACCCGTCTGGTCAAGTGTCTCTATGTCTGTCTGTACGATCAGCCTTTAATAAACCATTGGACCGGCAGCGCAAGTGTCTCCCGTTTTTAAAAATAAATGTCCTCGCTCGCGGTGAGGAGCGGATGATGTAATGTGTCTCAACACTTGTCTGCGTCTCTGAGGTGTTACAGTGTAATGGAGTTAAATAGCACTGTAGTAATGTGACGCATGAAGACATAATGGAATTAATGCCCGTCCTTCACACACTCGTCTACGAGAGAATCCTCCTTTCAGCTGCTCCTCCGTTCTCTGGACCACGTGATGATCATCTCCCTGTTCCCCATAATTAAATCTGAGCCAACCAGACTCAATTGAGGGTGTAAGTGTCGGCTTTGTTCGGAGCCCATCAGCACTGATTACACTGAGCGATCTCTGCCTGACTCGCGAGGCACACGAGGCATCTGACTCCCATCCGTTCATTCCAGATGAAGTGGGTTTCTAGAGAGGCTTTAACAATGTCTCGAAACAGCTTTACACAATGTAGGAATTGTAGCCAAGGTTTAATAGCCAAGGAGCAATAAATAAATAAATAAATAAATAAATAAATAAATAAATAAATAAATAAATCAATCAATCAATCAATCAATCAATCAATCAATCAATCAATCAATCAATCAATCAATCAATCAATCAATCAATCAATCAATCAATCAATCAATCAATCAATCAATTAATTAATTAATTAATAATGTTAAAGGGTATGAGGAAGAAACCTGGAGAGGAACAACAAGAGTGTGATAATGAACAATAAAACAGTGCTGGAATGGAACGTTTATCTCAATTCAATTTGGTTCAATTACATTTTTGCAAAACATAAAATTTCTTGTCGTTTTTTTTTTTAAACAAAATATTTATATTTATACAAATTATTTATATAAATAATAAGTGAAAGAATAAAGAAATGCAAAGAAATAAATAAATAAACGTTCAGTGCATCCACTCACACTTCCATAAATTCCCCCCGAATTACACCTACTATCTGCGCATTCACAACAGGTACGATCTCCTCACTATATTAGCGTATATTACCGTACGGAACCTTACGCAAGCGCATCGCATTCCCAAATCCGTATTACGCAATAAAGCGCATTTTTACTGAACGCAATAAAGCGATTCCGTATAACCTAAACACCGTATCACCAGTTTATATGGAAAAGGAGCCAAGAATGATTCGTTAATTTCGAATGAATCTTTGACGTGATTCAAAAGAACCACTCGACTCAAAGAATCATTCGTTCATTTCGAATGAATCTCTGACGTGATTCAAAAGAACCACTCGTCTCAAAGAATGATTCGTTCATTTTGAATGAATCTTTGACGTGATTCAAAAGAACCACTCGTCTCAAAGAACGATTCATTAATTTCAAATGAATCTTTGATGTGACTCAAAAGAACCACTCATCTCAAAGAATGATTTGTTCATTTTGAATGAATCTTTGACATGATTCAAAAGAACCACTCGTCTCAAAGAATGATTCGTTTCTTTCGAATGAATCTTTGACGTGACTCAAAAGAACCACTCGTCTCAAAGAATGATTCGTTCATTTTGAATGAATCTTTGACGTGATTCAAACTCGTCTCAAACACTGATTAGTTAATTTCGAATAAATCTTTGATGTGACTCAAAAGAACCACTCGTCTCAAAGAATGATCCATTCATTTTGAATGAATCTTTGAAGTGATTCAAACTCGTCTCAAACAATGATTCGTTTATTTATGTTTATGATCATAAATAAATGATCGAATGAATCTTTGACGTGACTCAAAAGAATCACTCATCTAAACGAACGATTGGGTAATTCCGAATGAATCTGTGACGTGACTCAAAGAACCACTCGTCTCAAAGAATGATTCGTTCATTTTGAATGAATCTTTGATGTGACTCAAAAGAACCACTCATCTCAAAGAATGATTTGTTCATTTTGAATGAATCTTTGACATGATTCAAAAGAACCACTCGTCTCAAAGAACGATTCATTAATTTCAAATGAATCTTTGATGTGACTCAAAAGAACCACTCGTCTCAAAGAACGATTCATTAATTTCAAATGAATCTTTGATGTGACTCAAAAGAACCACTCATCTCAAAGAATGATTTGTTCATTTTGAATGAATCTTTTACAAGATTCAAAAGAACCACTCGTCTCAAAGAATGATTCGTTTATTTCGAATGAATCTTTGACGTGACTAAAAAGAACCACTCGTCTCAAAGAATGATTCGTTCATTTTGAATGAATCTTTGACGTGATTCAAACTCGTCTCAAACACTGATTAGTTAATTTCGAATAAATCTTTGATGTGACTCAAAAGAACCACTCGTCTCAAAGAATGATTCATTCATTTTGAATGAATCTTTGAAGTGATTCAAACTCGTCTCAAACAATGATTCGTTTATTTCGAATGAATCTTTAACATGACTCAAAAGAATCACTCATCTAAACGAACGATTGGGTAATTCCGAATGAATCTGTGACGTGACTCAAAGAACCACTCGTCTCAAGGAATGATTTGTTCATTTCGAATGAATCTTTCACATGATTCAAAAGAACCACTCGTCTCAAAGAATGATTTATTCATTTTGAATGAATCTTTGAAGTGATTCAAACTCATCTCAACGAACGATTCGGTAATTCCGAATGAATCTTTGACGTGATTCAAAAGAACCACTCGTCTCAAAGATTGATTCGTTCATTTTGAATGAATCTTTGACGTGATTCAAAAGAACCACTCATCTCAAAGAATCATTCGTTCATTTCGAACGAATCTCTGACATGATTCAAAAGAACCACTCGTCTCAAAGAATGATTCGTTTGGTATTCGAATGGTATTCCACTGGAGACGGACCGTCTGTAGACGCCTCAGGATGAGTAGAAACGGAGAATTAGTCGAACCCTTGTTCATAATATTAATAAGCACAAGATAATAATGTGTATTTGATCGTAAAGCTTTTCTTTTGTTTTTTAATTTCCACTTTTGTTCTTAAAGGCTGATGTTAATCGCTGAAGCGGCCGCCATCTGCACCGCACTCGCATGAGTAATCAGGTTTCAGGGACGTGTTCCACATTTCCGTCACTAAGCGTGACGTCTTTATTATAAAATAATGCTTTCAGAAAAGCTTTTAGTGCCTCGGTGCGTCTCGGATTCGGAATATTAACACGACAGCCAGGGCTTTTTTAAATGTTGTTTATGTGTTTGGAAGACATGTTTATTTACGATCGTTGGCGCCGCTGCACAGGTTAAGGTTAACCAATACAGGCTCGGGCGCATAACCGACGTCCTTTATATTCATTTATTCACTCGTCCTTAGAGGTCAGGATTACACACAACCTGTTTTACGAATAACTTCACTGAATGCTGGGATTGACCTGATAGACTCTTTGAATCATCAAAATGATTCATTTTTTTTGGTCATTTATTTAAAATACATATATAATAAAATAAGGGAGCACGGTGGTTTAGTGTTTATCACGTTCGCCTCACACCGCCAGGGTCCGGGTTCGATTCCCGTCTCGGCCATGTGTGTGTGGAGTTTGTGCATGTTCTCCATGTGTCTCAGGGGGTTTTTCTCCGGGTTCTCCGGTTTCCGGTTTTCCTCCCGGTCCAAAAACATGCACGGTAGGTTGATTGGCACCTTGGAAAATTGTCCCTAGTGTATGAATGTGTGTGTGTGTGTGTGTGTGTGTGTGTGTGTGTGATGGGTTGGCATTCCATCCAGGGTGTATCCTGCCTTAATACCCATAGACGCCTGAGATAGACACAGACTCCCCGTGACCCGAGGGAAGATCGGATAAAGCGCTAGAAGATGAATGAATGAATGAATGAATGAATGAACGTCTGACTCACAGGCTTTATCTCATTATATTAGGAGATCATGTTGACGCATGACCACTTCTTTACATATTACATATAGAACACGACGAGTGTGAAGATTATAATGTAGAATAAGTTGTTTATATTAATCTTATACGCAGGTTTAGAAACTTTTAGTTTTTTTTTTCTATATAAACACTAATTTGGTCTCGGTCTGTTTTTTTTCTTTTCCGCTCGTTAGTCGTCAGTGGCAGGAGTTTATTTTCCAACCCTGTATTTAAAGAATAAACAGGATTATTTCTGCATCACCTGTGTGCTTTGTGCTTCAGCTTAGTGATACACATCATTATAATGAGCAGGAAACACTCGAGACGTGACAGCAATCAGCACACACACACACACACACATACACACACAAACACGTGCAGGGAAGGTCACAGTGTGGGGACTTCGAGATCCCGATGGAAGGTTTAAAGTGTAATGAGCACAAACATCACCAGGTTTATAGAAGAATAAAAACACCAGGCGTGTTGTTATAAAACGTCGTCACCTGTTTGTACATCATTTATTTATTAGCGTTCTACAGCGTTTATTCTTCACCTGCATCGTCCTGCTCGCAGAACTTCTCATCAAATGTCTTCTGACCAATCGGAATCCTGAAATGAATCCGTGTTCATGAACGCTGGATTCTGATTGGCTGGAAGGAGGTGAGGTAGGAGTTGACTCGAAATGAATATGATGCCTTCAAACCATTGGAACTTTAATGTGACTCAGACGAATGAGTCATCTCCGAGGACGATTCGATGATTCTGAGTGGATCTTTAATATGATTCAAAAGAATCAGTCATCTCAACGAGTCATTTTGAATCAAACAAGTCATTCTTTAATGAGACTAAGAGGAATAAGTGAGTGATTCGTTCATCACACGGGGAAAATGAATCGAATCGTTCAGCTCCCGTTTCATCACATGATTCCCATATACATTATTCAGTGTATATTTGTTAGAGATCTGCTTATTAAAAATGTACTAAATATATAATATATATATATATACATATATATATATATATATATATATATATATATATATATATATATATATATATATATATATATATATATATATATTATAAATCATTCATTCATTCATCTTCTAGCGCTTTATCCGATCTTCCCTCGGGTCACGGGGAGTTTGTGTCTATCTCAGGCGTCTATGGGCATTAAGGCAGGATACACCCTGGATGGAATGCCAACCCATCACACACACACACACACACACACACACACACACACACATTCATACACTAGGGACAATTTTCCAAGGTGTCAATCAACCTACCGTGCATGTTTTTGGACCGGGGGAGGAAACCGGAGAACCCGGAGAAAAACCCCCTGAGACACGGGGAGAACATGCACAAACTCCACACACACATGGCTTTCTGTTACTTTCTTTCTTTGATACATTTATTTATTTGTTTATTTATGTCTCTTTTTTTGCTAAATATTTTCTTTCTTTCTATTTATTTTCACTCTCTTTCTTTGTTTCTTTGTTTCTTTCTTTTTTTTTCTTTCTGTCTCTTTCTGTCTTTGTTTATTTATTTATTTCCAACATTCATGCTACTTTCTCTTTTTTCCTTTGCTTCTTTCTTTCTTTCTTTCTTTCTACATTAAATTTGTCATTTCTTTAACGAATTATTTCTTTCTTTGTCGGATTCTTCGTTTCTTTCTTTCTGTCTTTTTCTTTGCTACATTTTTTCTATCTTTCTTTCTGTCTCTTTCTTTCTTTGTTCATTTATTTATTTCTGACATTCCTGACACTTTCTCTTTTTTTTTCTTTCATTTGTTTCTTTCTTTCTTTCTTTCTTTCTTTCTTTCTACATTAAATTTGTCATTTCTTTAACGAATTATTTCTTTCTTTGCCAAATTCTTTGTTTCTTTCTTTCTGTCTTTTTCTTCGTTACATTTCTCTTTCTTTCTTTGACGCATTTATTTATTTGTTTATTTATGTTTCTTTTTTGATAAATATTTTGTTTCTTTCTATTTTTTTACTCCGTCTTTCTTTCTTTGCTGAATTCTTCATTTCTTTCTTTCTTTCTTTCTTTTTTTCTTTCTTTCTTTCTTTCTTTCTTTCCTTCTTTCTGTCTTTCTTTCTTTTTCTTCATTACGTTTCTCTTTCTTTGATACATTTATTTACATATTTATTTATTTGTTTGTTCATTTATATCTCTTTCTTTGCGAAATGTTTTCTTTCTCTCTATTTTTTTTCACTCTTTCTTTCTTTCTTTCTTTCCTACATTCCTGCGACTTTCCTTTTTTCCTTTCTTCCGTTGCTTCTTTCTTTCATTATAGAAAGGAGACGCGTTTTCATGGACGCGTAACTCCTGTGTTTATATTGACTCTCGGTCCATCCCTCTCCCCACTCCTTCGTCTCCTCCCTCGCTTCCTCATGCCCACTCTGTGTTTGTACAGAAACACCACGGCTCTCTTTCATCCCGGTTCAAGGTTACACCCAATAACCAGCATGGACGGGTTTTTTTTCCCATCATCCTCAGCAACGCATTTTTGCCCGGAGACACTTCGCGCTCCAATTCGACTCGACCGCCTCAAACAACACGTTCAAGGTCAAAGGTCACCTGTGATTTACTTTCACTCTTTTATTCAAATCACAGGATTGTGGGTCATGTGACCTCGCGTATCACACCACGCTTCCTGCATCGTCCACTCCTCCATACAGAATACCATTCACTCCTTCTTTCTTTCATTCTCTCTTTCTTTCTGACATTCCTCCCACCTTCCTTTTCTTTCTTTCTTTCTTTCTACGTTCAATTTGACATTTCTTTAACAAATTATTTCTTTCTTTCTTTCGGTCTTTTTCTGGTTACATTTTTCACTCTTTCTTTCTTTCTTTCTTTCTTTCTTTCTTTTTTTATTTCCTTCTTTCTTTCTGACATTCCTCCCACGTTCCCTTTCTTTCTTTCGACGTTAAATTTGACATTTCTTTAACGAATTATTTCTTTCTTTGCCGAATTCATCCTTTCTTCCTTTCTTTCTTTCTTTCTTTCTTGTCTATTTCTGTTTTACATTTTTCTTTATTTCTTTGCTACATTTTTTTCTTTCTTTCTGATTTTTTCACTCTTTCTTTCTTTCTTTCTTTTTTTCTTTCTTTCCTTCTTTCTGACATTCCAGCCACGTTCCCTTTCTTTCTTTCTTTCTTTTTTTCTTTCTACATTAAATTTGATATTTCTTTAACAAATTATTTCTTTCTTTGCCGAATTCTTTCTTTCTTTCTTTCTTTCTTTCTTTCTTTCTTTCTTTCTTTCTTTCTTTCTTGTCTATTTCTGTGTTACGTGTTTTTTTCTTTTCACTCTTCTTTTTTTTTTTTTTTCTTTCTTTCTTTCATTCTTTTTTCTTTCTGTCTTTATTTCTTTCTTTATTTCTTTCTTTCTTTCCTTCTTTCTATCTGACATTCCTGCCACTTTCCTTCTCTTTCTTTCTTTCTACATTAAATTTGACATTTCTTTAACGAATTATTTCTTTCTTTGCCGAATTCTTCCTTTCTTCCTTTCTTGTCTTTTTCTTGGTTGCATTTTTCTTTATTTCTTTGCAACATTTTTAAAAATTCGTTCTTTCTGTCTCTTTCTTTGATACATTTTTTTTCTTTCTTTCTGATTTTTTTCACCCTTTCTTTCTTTGCTTATTTATTTATTTGCTACATTCCTGCGACTTTCATTTTTTCCTTTCTTTCTTTGCTTCTTTCTACATGAAATTTGTCATTTCTTTAACAAATGATTTCTTTCTTTGCCGAATTCTTTTTCTTGGTTACATTTTTCCTTCTTTTCTTATTTATTTCTTTCTCTTTCTTTTTTTGTTCATTTATTTATTTATTTATTTATTTATGCTCTTTCATTCTTTTTCTTTCTTTATTCTGACAAGGAAGGTCAATTTTTTCCTTTTTTTTTTTCCTCTTTTTTTTTCCTTTTCGACATTTTAAATTGTTAATTTCTTTAATGAATATTTCTTTCTTTGCCAAATTTTTCGTTTCTTTCTCTCTGTCTTTTTATTCGTTATGTTTCTCTTTCGTTCTTTGATATATTTATTTATTTATGTCTTTATTTATTTATGTCTCTATGTTTGCTAAAGTTTTTCTTTCTTTCTAATTTTTTTCACTCTTTCTTTCTTTCTTTGTTTATTTATTTATGTATTTCCACATCCTGCCATTCCTACATTTTTCTTTCACACACACACACACACACACACACACACACACACACACACACACACACACACCACACACACACACAACACACACATATAACACACACAGAAAGTAACACACACACACATACATTACACATAACACACAGAGAAAACACACACATACACACACAATACACATATATATATACACACGCAACATACACACACACACACACACACATAAACATACACATATACATACACACACACACACACACACACACCACACAATAAACCTCATCTCTTTATATCTTGACCTCGGTGACCTTCAAATTTCTGACCTTTATTCCCAGCCCGCTTCATCTCCCGTCCAAAACAAACAGCTGTTTTCTTCCTCAATAGGAGGGTAATCTCTCTCTCTCTTTTCTCTCTCTTTCTCTCTCTCTTTCTCTCTCTCTCTCTCTCTCATCCCACACACATACACAACACACACACAGTTGATTGATATGCATGAGAAAGGTAGCATGACTGGAACATCAGGGTTTTATTTAAATCTATGGTCAAAAAGAAAAAACAGATTGCAGAAGAGGAAAAACAGGAAGAAGAGAAAGAGAAAAGATGTTGAGAAAGTGTGGATAAGAAAAAAAAGAAAACAAAGGACGTTTTATGGTAAATTATATGGTAAAGAATGAGAGGAAGGGAGCGAGAGAGAGAGAGGAGAGAAGAATAGATATATATATATATTATATATAATAATATATATCTGTGCGGGTGTGTATACTGTACGATATAATGTAGTGATCTGTATATGTACATATAATGTACTGTATTATATGCAGGTGTATACTGTAATACGGTACTGGAGGGATGGAAGAATATAGAAGAGAGAGATGGGAAGATAAAGAGATAGTTGGATCTATATCTTTCGGTCTGTACATCTATCTTCTATCACGCCCTCCA
>JACRUU010000004.1:25659927-25673604 GCA_030449085.1 Kryptopterus vitreolus | reverse complement strand
AAGTGTACATCAGAGTATACATCAAAGTGTACATCAAAGTGTACATCAGAGTACACATCAAAAGTCACATCAGAGTATACATCAAAAGTCAAATCAGCGGCCACATCAGGGGTCACATCAGAGTACATATCAAAGTGTACATCAGAGTACACATCAAAAGTCAAATCAAGGGGCCAGGTCAGAGTACACATCAGGGGCCACATCAGAGTGTATAACAGAGTACACATCAGGGGCCACATCAAATCTACATCAGGGGCCACGTTCAGAATCCACATCACAGGCCACATGAGAATCCACATCCACAACGTCTTTCTTTCTTTACTATATTCATTCATTCATTTTTTAAATGAAATTCTTCTTTTCTCTCCTCCTTATATTAATTTTCATTCTTTCTTTCTTTTTTTCTTTCTTTCTTTCTCTCTCTCTCCTAAATGCATATAGTAAATTCTTTAAAGAAAACCATTCTTTCTTTACTAAATATTCTTTCATCTAATTAATTACTTTATTCTATTATTCATACTTTCTTCACTATTATTCCGTGTTAATTCTGTCTCTCTTTACTAAATCGATGTATTTCTTCCACACTTTTTTCTCTTTTGTTTGTTCCAAAAAAATACCGTTTTTTCCTTCCTTATTTACTGAAATTATTTACACCCCTCTTTTTTTACTTTCTTAGTTCTTACATTTATTTTCACCTTTTCTTCATTCACTGAACCTTTCTTCCTGTTGTTATTACATCCCTTCTATCTTTCATTCTTTTTTCATTGAATCATATTTTATTCATTTGTTCATTTACTTTTTTCCCTTTTTAATACATTTTTCCTACTCTTTCTTCCGTCTCATTTTTAAAATTCTTTCTATTCACTCATTCATTTCTTCTTAATCGAAACGTATCCACCCCCCTCTCCTTTCCTCCTTTTATTTTTCCCTCCCTCCCTCCCTCCCTCCCTCTCTCCCTCCCTCTCTCCCTCCTGGTTAAAGTCAATGCCGCCTTAAAACGCTGATGTGTGTTTAATGTTGCATTAAGTGTTCTATCATATAAACACCTTCAATAATTCACAACGTCGGAAATTAATGTGAGCGGGCATCTTGTCGTAAAACGTCTCTTCTCCTCATTCTCCTTCGTCCGCTTTATCCCTCCATTTCCCCTCCATATCCCTTTATTTCTCTCTCCATCTCCCATCCGAAGCTCCAATATTACACGCCGCGGCGAAACGGGGCCGACTTTCACGTCTGAGGAATTTCTCCTCTATATCATCACACAAACAACGTGAATTATAGATATGTGTATCCGTATAGGAGCTTCCTACACACACACACACACACACACACACACACACACACACACACACACACACACAGAGCATCTTGAAGGGATTAGACTCCATTACAGGCGCTCAGCGTGACCCACTTCAGACGGCAGCGTGAAGGACAAACAGGAAGGAAAGCACAGAAGGGGTTTCATCTGGGATTATGAAAGAAATACGGGATTAATAATTCCCTACATCAGATTAAACACAACAAACCCAGACGTTTTTTTTTCCCGCGCCCTCCTTTTCCGAGTCTCCATTCGCATTGTTCCATTTGTTCTACTTTGCAGCTGCAAGTCTGGTTCGGATGTAGAAGAATAGATGAGATGTTTGGAGCAGGAGATCTTCCACTGTCAAGTCAAGTCATTCATTCATTCATCTTCTAGCGCTTTATCCGATCTTCCCTCGGGTCACGGGGAGTCTGTGTCTATCTCAGGCGTCTATGGCCATTAATGCAGGATACACCCTGGATGGAATGCCAACCCATCACAGCACACACACACACACACACACACACACTCACACACACACACACACACACACACATTCATCAACCAATCAACCTGCATGTTTTTGGACCGGGAGAGGAAACCGGAGAACCCGGAGAAAAACCCCCTGAGACACGGGGAGAACATGCACAAACTCCACACACACATGGCCGAGACGTGAGTGTGAGTGTGTCTGAGTGTGTGTATGTGTGTGTGTGTGTGTGTGAGTGTGTGTGTGTGAGTCCAGTTCCACTTTAGTTCAGTGTGTTGAGAAATCTGATGGCTTGAGGGAAAAAAAATTATAGTGGTGTGGAAAAAGTGTTGGCGCCCTTTGTGTGTTTTATTTGGATGTTTGTCACACTTTCAGATCATCAGACACATTTTAAACACTCGTCAAAGATAATCTTCATGGTGGGGGTAACACCTTAACCACTGGGCTACGACCTCACTGTATCACAATCACTTGATTGCAGTTGTTGGTGCTACGGGCGGCCGGGGCCAGTTACTAGGTAAAGGGGGCAAACACTTTTTTCACACACATAGTGTTGGATTTGAATAATAAAGAACAGTTTAAGAAAAACTGCATTTTGGTGTTTAGTCACGTTATCTTTAAATTTGTATGATGATCTGAAACATTATCATGTGACAAACATGCAAAAATAAATAAATAAACAAATAAATAAGAAAGGGGGCCAACACATTTTCACACCACTATATGTACGTTTGTGAAACTGGATTAGGAGACCCACATCTGTGAATTCTGAGGTCAAATGAAGGGGAAAATTCATGCTACCGAATCTAAAGACATTTCACACACACCCACACACACACACACACACACACACACACACACACACACACACACACACACACACACACACACACACACTCGTGTATGTCTGGGATGCACATCAGTGAGTTTGTTAATGAGCACCATATTGTAAACCCTTCACTGATCGGAGCTCCGCCTTGTTAACTTCCTGCCTCATGTTTTATTGAACAGCCAATTAGACGCACAGCTCGGACGCTAATTAGCATACGAGAGACAGCGAGCGCAAAAACAGAGGGTTTGATGAAGAGGTGGAGGAGTCACATGACCCAGAAAACTCATAGTATAGTCATAGTCATAGTATATATATATATATATATATATAGAGAGAGAGAGATGAGCATCTGGCCTACACAGCTTGTGGAAAGAGAAGGACTTTCGGCTCACGTAAAAGGTTAAAAGTAGGCGGGGCTAAAGTGACACACATGGTTATAACTCCTGAACACAATGCGATGTCGTCACGAAACGTCTCTGTATGTCCTGAATTTGTCAAGGGGGGGGTAATAGCCACTGGGGGGCGATATCAAGTCTTTCAAGTCCAACAACTTGCAGCTATATATTGGCTTTGTGATAGTATCGCACTATTCATTCATTCATCTTCTAGCGCTTTATCCGATCTTCCCTCGGGTCACGGGGAGTCTGTGTCTATCTCAGGCGTCTATGGGCATTAAGGCAGGATACACCCTGGATGGAATACCAACCCATCACACACACACACATTCACACACACACACACACACACATTCATACACTAGGGACAATTTTCCAAGGTGCCAATCAACCTACCGTGCATGTTTTTTTGGACCGGGGGAGGAAACCGGAGAACCCGGAGAAAAAACCCCCTGAGGCACGGGGAGAACATGCACAAACTCCACACACACATGGCCGAGACGGGAATCGAACCCGGACCCTGGCGGTGTGAGGCGAACGTGTTAAACACTAAATCACCGTAGCCCCTACTATACATTCATGATGTTTTTTTTTAATACACAATGATGTATGATGTATTTGTAGAGGTGATGAGCATCTAATACAACATTCTGCACACGTTTAAGCAACTCCTTGCATTTATTCTGCTGCTATTATGGGTTTATGTGGGTCAAGCACCAGTTCCCTTGATGTATAACCTGTTTATTCTGCATGTACAGAGCCGTCATTTGACATGTTTATCCAGTGTACAATAACATCCACATGCAAAAAGAATAAACAGGTATTAAACATTAAACTAAACTGTACCTGTAAGTGATGTGTGTTACACAAGTATTACACAAGATGTGTACAATATGTGTATACATACGTTTCTCCATTCATTCTCTATGGGGCCGGAATGTCACGGATTTCCCGAAATTACAAATGTGTGTGTGATTCGGGAGGAATATGATGGTGATCCACTCCGGACCCCCTATGAGTGGATTTGCCATATGTGCATGTCGGACTCTCACAGGACAAACTGTGAGGCACCAAATTTCAACCCCATTCATTTTCTATGGGGAAAAAATTCCCGCTTTTTGACCCCGGGCTCGGAATTCCGCGGTGCGATTCCTTATAAAAGTAACAGCACGGCTCACACCATCGGGACGCACGATATGAGGTATGATTCGTGACGATCGGAGAAAAACTGACTGAGCGAAGTGAGAGAGAGATTCTAATAGTGATGCTTTTGCATGTATTTATATGTACATTGATTGTGTTACATGTATAATTTTCTTACTTTACTAACCTTTTTTGAAACAGCCAGTCGTGATTACTCGCCGATGGAACAGGCAGATCCCAGATCAGGTGAAGATCTGTCACTCGACTCATTTCATCATCAGTGAGATCCGTTTTCTTCAAGAGAAAAAAATCAGAATGATTCAGTGATACATTTTATACAAAAAGCACAAAATGACGGCTGCGTTAAATTGCAATTTCTCACCAAACTGATGGTTTCCCGGTGGTCGAGATTTGGGCGGTCGTGCAGCGTTCTCCGGTGAGAAGGATAATCACAGGTAAACTCAGTCCGGAAAAACAAGGACCGCCTTGTAAAAAGTCGTGACCGATGATCCGGCTGGCCATTTGGAACAGATCGCTGTCCCGCAGTACGCCGCACGCCGAGGGGACGCGGTGCTTCGTTTCGCCCTCGAAAAGGGCCGCGGTAGAAGATCCTTAAAGAAAAATAAGACCATTTTTTTGTTTGTTTGTTTGTTTGCGAAAAACCTATGACTACTTCGCAAAAGTAGGTTTTTAACATAACCCATTTTTACGAAAAATGCAAACTTTGCAACATAAAACAGTCAATGAGGATTTTCTTTGGTTTGACCCAAATATTCCATAAATCTAAACGATTTGAGGGTACGATACATTTTCTACAAGCTATGACCAAAAATGTGTGAAATTAATATTTTGGGAGTGCAGCGCCCGCTTGTGGCCAAATGGGTTGAAATTTGGTCAACCTCATCCCAAATTGAGCTCTACCGTCTTGTCCAAGTTTCAAGTCTCTAGGACTTACGGTTTGGTCTGCATGATCGAATTTAAGGAATATAAACTAATAATAATAATAATAATAATAATAATAATAATCTAATAATAATAATAATAATAATAATAATAATAACATATATAATTATCTTATTATTATTATTATTATTATTATTATTATTATTATTATTTATTAAGATTTAATTATTAATTTATTATTATTATTATTATTATTTATTTATTATTATTATTATTATTATATTATTATTATTATTATTATTATTATTATTCTTATTATTATTATTATTATTATTATACGGATAATCGGCCTTTTTACCCAGCAACACATTATACAGTTATATTGTTTTAGATTTGGTAGACTGAGAATATATACTGAGCGATATGGACAGATAATTGTGTTATTAAACTGCTGGATTTATAAAATAGATGAAATTATAAGATAAATATCAACTTTTGATGAATAAACTGTTTAAGCCGTTAAAGTAAGGGTTTTAAAGACAAACGTCATTCTACATATTATAATATAACTTTACCTTTCAAAACACACGCTTGCATGACAAGTAAAGGCATACGTTGGGAAAGAAATGTGGCACATCTGTAATATATATATATATAAAAGGTTATTCCTATAATGCGTTATTATTCCCAGAAAAAGGCAAAACGACTCATTAATAATAATAATTTCAACAAATTCGTAGACGATTCGCATTTTCGACCTTAGCAAACGATATAATGTCCAAATGATTCTAATCAAAGTGAAAAATAATCATATTTGCTAAGAAAAATACATATCTGCATTTATTTACATTTACGGGATTTAACAGACGCCCTTATCCAGAGCAATTAAGGGTTAAGGTCCTTGCTCAAGGGCTCCCACTAGTGGAAGCTTGGTGGTGGTGGTGGTGGTGGGATTTGAACCCGTGATCTTCCGAACACCTTTAAGCACTGGACTACACCACCTTCACCTCCACATTTATAGAGGAATCGGTTTGAATCAAAGACCCGTGTTGGCTGTTCTAATATTGTGTAAAGTGAACTTGGATGCTAGGGGCACGGTGGCGTAGTGGTTAGCCTCACACCGCCAGGATCCGGGTTCGATTCCCGTCTCGGTCATGTGTGTGTGGAGTTTGTGCATGTTCTCCCCCTGCCTCAGAGGGTTTTTCTCCGGGTTCTCCGGTTTCCTCCCCCGATCCAAAAACATGCACGGTAGGTTGATTGGCACCTTGGAAAATTGTCCCTAGTGTATGAATATGTGTGTGTGTGTGTGTGTGTGTGTGTGTGTGTGTGTGTGTGTGTGTGTGTGATGGCATGGGTTGGCATTCCATCCAGGGTGTATCCTGCCTTAATACCCATAGACGCCTGAGATAGACACAGACTCCCCGTGACCCGAGGGAAGATCGGATATAGCGGTAGAAGATGAATGAATGAATGAACTTGGATGCTCAGCGGCTCTGGAACGTTTTCATCCTCGTCGTCAGTCAAATCAGTCCCGGACTTCTAATGAAATAATGGAAATATTAAGCAAGGTTATGATCTAAAACAAAGAAAAGAAAAGAAAGAAAGAAAGAGAGAGAGATAAACACTTGAATGTGAATCTACAGTCTGGGTTCTGTTGCACTCCTCGATGTGTAAGGGCAGAAACGTCCGAGGGATTTTCGTGCCGCATTTCACACCGTTCGCCTGCGGCATCTTTACAAACCCCACAGAATCAAAGGCGAGCGGTTCAATGGAACGATGCTCTTGAAGCGCTGCTATAAAAAAAACCTTCTTCCTGTTATTCGACACCGATTTCAGGAGGCGAGTCGAGTATCCGTCGCTGTCGGTGGGAATTACAGACAGTTTACGCCACTTACCCACTCATTTGCATTTACATTTACATTTGCGGCATTTGGCAGACGCCCTTATCCAGAGCGACTTACAACTGAGCAATTGAGGGTTAAGGGCCTTGCTCAAGGGCCCACTAGTGGTAGTTTGGTGGTTGTGGGGTTTGAACCTGCGATCTTCTGGTCCAGAGGCCGACACCTTACCACTAAGCCACCACCTCCCACTAAGCCACTCACCACCTGACAATCAAAAACAGTGGCGAATCAAAACGCAGGATGCTGCATTCTCTATCACAATCATGTGCAAACATTCATTCATTCATTCATTCATCTTCTAGCGCTATATCCGATCTTCCCTAGGGTCACGGGGCGTCTGTGTCTATCTCAGGCGTCTATGGGCATTAAGGCAGGATACACCCTGGATGGAATGCCAACCCATCACACACACACACACACACATTGACACAATAGGGACAATTTTCCAAGGTGCCAATCAACCTACCGTGCATGTTTTTTGGACCGGGGGAGGAAACCGGAGAACCCGGAGAAAAACCCCCTGAAGGCACGGAGAGAACGGATGGAGAACATGCACAAACTCCACACACACATGGCCGAGACAGGAATCGAACCCGGACCCTGGCGGTGTGAGGCGAACGTGATAACCACTAAACCACCGTGCCTCGATTTCTACACAATTTTTTCAATAAAATTTGTACTGATTTGATTAAAAACCTTTTGAATGCGAGTGAAGAGAAGAAAATGACATGAACAGTGTAAATCTTACAATCACATGCTGTATATGTTTATCAGGATTTGACAGGTTTGAGCAGAAATGTGGTCGAAATTTGCGTGTTATAATGTTTGAAATGGTCTGGGAAAGTTAACAGTGTTTTCCCGAGACCTGCATGTACGAGTTGGAGGTCGTCGTCTCCTTTCGGAGCGAAAACAGTGATGGTCTGGAGAACACGTACATTTGGACATCTGTTTTCCTCACAATGACAGGTTTGGTAAGAGAGAGAAAGTCTTTTTGCTCCTCGGCTGGTGGTTTTCAGGATCAGTCGTACTCGGGAATTGTCGGCGCTATTTACGAGACGCTTAGAAAAAGACCAGCAATGTTCCTCCTGCATGCCTGCCGTGTCGCGTCTGGCAGACTGGGCACGGGAGGAGGAACATTTCTCCCACTCGACTGGATGTTTTCTCTGATTGGTGCGTTATCACTCCTTTAATGCATCACACTGAAATACATCCACCAGACCCCACGATAACAAATCAATAAACGTTACTGCTGCAGATTCCACCTGTAATGATCATTCATTTATTTTATTTACATTAATTATTATAATATTCATCATGGCCTCTATTCAGATGGGTAGATAGACAGACAGACAGACAGATGGATGGACGGACGGACAAAGAGATAGACAGAGACAGACAGAGAGACAGGGAGAGATAGACAGAGAGAGAGACAGAGATAGAGACAGAGAGAGAGACAGAGAGAGACAGAGAGAGAGAGAGAGAGACAGAGAGAGAGAGAGAGAGAGACAGAGATAGACAGAGAGAGATAGACAGAGAGAGACATATTGATAGAGAGAGACAGAAGAGAGATAGACAGAGAGAGGAGAGAGAGAGAGAGACAGAGACAGAGAATAGACAGAGAGACAGAGAGAGAGACAGAGGAGAGACAGAGAGAGACAGAGAGAGATGAGACAGATGGACGAGAGACAGAGAGAGACAGAGAGAGAGACACGCAGAGAGAGAGACTTGGAGAAGAGAGAGACAGAGAGAGAGAGAGAGAGAGACAGAGAGAGAGAGAGAGAGAGAGAGAGACAGAGAGGGAGAGAGACAGAGAGAGAGAGAGAGAGAGACGAGATAGAGAGAGACAGAGAGAGAGAGACAGAGAGAGAGAGAGAGAGAGAGAGAGACAGAGAGAGAGAGACAGACCGGGGATTTAAAGCCGTGTTGCAGAATATGGACAGTTTGACGTCACAAACATGATTTTAAAATAAGAAATCATCACTTTTTACTGTTTATAAAACAGATAAAACTCTCAAATCATATTATTAACTTTAAACACGTCACAGGTTGATGAACGTGTGTGTGTGTGTGTGTGTGTGTGTGTGTGTGTGGGGGGAGGAGGGATGGGGGGTATGTTGTGTGTGTGGGTAGGTGGGGAGCCGGGGGTGGGTGTGAGGGGTGATTTGGGTGGAGGGGTGGTGGGGGGGGGGGGAGGTGGTGGTGGGGGTGATGGGGGGGGTGGAGATGGTGTTCGTGTGTGCACCTCTGGGGGGGGGGAGGGGGGGGGAGGGGTGAGGGGGGGGGTGGGGGTGGGGTACTTGGTGTGGGGGGCTGCTGGGCTGGGGAGGGGTGGATGTGTTGTCGGGTGTGGTATGTGTTGGAGTTGGGGAGTTGCGGCGGGTGTAGGTGTGGGCGTGGGTGTGGTAGGGGGGGTGTATGGGTGGAGGGTGTATGTGGCGTGGGAGGGGGTGTGTTAGGGTGGGATGTGTGATGTGTGTGGGTGGGGTAGGGGGTAGGTGTGTTGTAGGGGGGTGGGTGGGGATGGTTTGTATTGGTGGGTAGGATGACTTTGTAGGTGGGGGAGGTGTGTGGGTGGTGGTGTGGGTGTAGGGTGGTAATGGGTGTTGGTATGGGTATATGGGTAGGTGCTGTGTGGATGTGGGGGTTGTGTGTGGGGAGGTGTGTAGTGGGGGTATTGGGTTGGATTGTGTGTAGATGTGTGGAGCGGGGGTCTGTGTGTTGTGTGTATGTGTGTGTGTGCTGATGGGTGTGTATGTGTGGGGGTGTGTATGGTGTACGGTGTGGGTGTGTGTATGTGTGTATGTCGTGGTGGTGGGGGTAATGTGTGTATGTGGGTGTGTGTGTATATGTGTTGTGCTGTTATGGGTATGTGTGTGTGTGTTGTATGGGGGGGTGTGATGTTGTGGTATGTGTGTGTATGGGTGTTTGTTTGTGTGTGTGTTTGTGCGTGTGTATGTGTGTTTGTGTGTGTGTTGTGTATGTGTGTGTATGTGTTGTATGTGTTGTATATGTGTGTTATGTGTGTAGGTGTGTGTATGTGTGGTATGTGTGTTGTGTGTGTGTGTATATGTGTTGTGTATGTGTTGTATGCGTGTGTATGTGTATGTGTGTATGTGTGGCTGTGTTGTATGTGTGTGTGTGTGATGTGTGTAGTGTGTGTAATGTGTGTAATGTGTAGTGTGTGTAATGTGTGTAATGTGTGTGTTGTGTGTGTTGTGTGTGTATGTGTGTATGTGTGTGTGTGTGTATGTGTGTGGGGTTGTGTGTGTGTGTATATGTATGTGTGTATGTGTACGTGTGTGTATGCATGTGTTTGTGTGTATGTGTGTTTCTGTGTGTGTGTGTGGTGGCTATGTGTGTAGTGTGTGGTGTTGTAGTTTGTGTGTTTGTGTGTGTGTGTGTGGTATGTGTGTTTGTGTGTGTGTGTGTGTATATGGTGTATGTGTGTATGTGGTGTATGTGTGTATATGGTGTATGTGTGTATATGATGTGTATATGGTGTATGTGTGTATATGATGTGTATATGGTGTGTATATGGTGTGTGTGTGTGTATGTGTGTATGTGTGTGTGGTGTGTGTGTGTGATGCTGTGTATGTGTGTTTGTGGTGTGTATCGTGTGGGTGTGTTGTGTGTAGTGGGTGGGGATGTGGTAGGAGGTGGATGTGTCGGGGGTGGCGGTGGAGAGTGTTGCGAGCTACATGGTGTGGGTCGGTGGATGTGTTGTAGTGTGTGTGTTGTAGGTGGGTGGGTGTATGTGTATTGGGAGGGGTGGGTGTGGGTGTGTGTTGGATGTGTGTAGTGTGGGGTGGTGTGTGGGGGGGGTGATTGTTGTTTCGGTATGTGTGGGGTAGCCGTGTAGGTGTTGGTAGGTGTGTGGTGTGGATCGTTGTGTGTGTGGATGGTGTAAGGGTGGTATGGGTGTGTGGTTATGTGTGGATGTTGGGTCTGTGTATTGTGTGTGGGTGGGTAGGGGTTGTGTGTGTATGTGTGTTTATGTGTGTATGTGTGTATGTGTGTTGGTGTGTGTGTATGTGTATGTGTGTGGGGGGTGTATCGTGTGTATTGGTGTGTGTATGTTGTGTGTGGTGTATGTGTGTAGGGTGGTATTGCTGTGATGGGTATATGGGTCGGGTGTGTGTTGTGTGTTTTTGTTGTGTGTTGTGTGTTGTGTGTTTTTTGTGTGTTGTGTGTGTTTTGTGTGTTTTTTGTGTGTGTTGTGTGTGTTGTGTATGTGTGTTGTGTATGTGTTGTGTATATGAGTTGTGTATGAGTTGTGTATGTGTTGTGTGTATGAGTTGTGTGGGGTTATGTGTTGGGATGTGTGTAGGTGTTGTATGTGTGGTGTGTGGGCATGTGTGTGTGTATGTGTGTGTATGTGTGGTGTGTGTATGTGTAGTGTGTGTATGTACAGTGTATATGTGTAGTGTGTGTGTGTGTGTGTAAATTGTGTGTGTGTGTGTGTGTGTGGGATATGTGTGTGTGGATGTTATGTGTTTGTGTGTATGTGTGTGTGTATGTGTGTATGTGAGTGTTTGTGTGTGTATGTGAGTGTTTGTGTGTATGTGTTTTTGTGTGTATGGGGGGGTGGGGCGGGGGTAGGGGGGGGGGTATGGCGGCGTAGGGGGGGGGATATGTGTGCGGAGGGGGGGAGGGGTGGGTATTGTGTTGCGGGGAGGGGTTGCTGTTGCTGGTAGAGGTCGTTCGGCGCGGGGGGCGGGATGTTGTTATATGGGTGGATGGGTGGATGTGGGGGGTATGGTAGGGGGTAGGGGGGTGTGGGGGTAGGGGTGGTGTGGCGGGTATTGTGTATGTGGGTGTGTGTGGGGATGATGCGGTGTGGGGGTGTCTGTGGATGTGTGTAGTGTGGGTGTTGTGTGTGTGTAGTGGTTGGGCGGTATGTGGGGTGGGTGTTGGATGTGGGGGGTATGTGTATTTGTGGCGAGGTGTGTTGTGGGCTGTGATTGTGGGGGGTTGTGTTGGCTGTATTGGGAGATCTGCGGTGTAGGGGAATGGTGTGTGTGTATGCTGGGGGATGGGTGGGGTGGGGTGTGTTGGTGTGTGGTGGGTGGGTGGGTGTTTTACGGGGGGTACGTGGTGGAGTGCGGTGTATGTGGGGACGGGGGGAGGGCGTGGGGCTGTGTCTGTAGGTGGGGCCGTCTTCCACCTTCGCGCGGGGGGGGGTGGGATGTGTGGTCTATGGGGCGGGTGGAGGTGGGTGGGGCGTGGGAGGGGGGTATGTGTTCTGGTGATGTGGGTGTCATGGGGGGATGGGGATGTGGGGATGGGGTGTGGGAGGGTATGTGGAGGGGTGGATGGGTGTGGGGGTATGGGTGGGTGGTGTTATTGTCTGTATGGGTGGTGGGGATGATTGTGGGGTGGGTGATGTAGGGGGGGGGATGGGTATGTGGGTTCCTATAGGGTGGGAGGTGGTTGTGGGGGCTGGGGTAGGTGGCGTGTGGGGATGGGTGAGGGGTGTATGTGTGCCGGGGTGTGTATGTGGGGGGGTATGTTGGATGTGTGTGGGGTGGGTGTGTATTGTGTGTATGTTGTGGGGTGGGGGAGGTGGTGTGGGGATGGTGGTTGGGGTATGTGTAATGGGGGTGAGAGGGGTGTGGGTGAAGGGGCTGGTGTGTGGATGTGTAGGTGTGGCGGTGTGTGCTTGTGTGTATGGTGATGTGGTGATGGTGGTTTGGGGATGGGTGGAGTGGTGGGAGGTGTGGGGGTGATGGGTGTCGGGGGTGGTGTATGGGTGATGTGTGTCATGTGTGGGTATGGGTGTGGTGTGGATGGTGGTAGGTGTTGTGTGGGATGTGTGTATGTGTGTGTCGTGGGTAATTGGGTGTATGTGTGGGTGTGGGTGTAATGTGGTGGTGTGGGGTATGGGTGTAGTGTTTGTAGGGTATGGTGGGGTGTCGTATGTGTGTATGTGTTGTGTATGTGGTATGGGGTGTGTGTAGGTGTGCGTGATGGTTTTTGTGTGTTGTGGGGGCGTGTGGTATGTGTGTGTATGGTGTGGTGTGGAACTGGTGTGAGTTTGTGTATATGGTGGGGAGGGGTGAGGTGTGTGGATTGTGGGTGTTAGGTGGTTGTGGTAGGTGAGGTATGTTGTGTTGTATTGTGTGGATTGGGTGTGTATTGGGTATGCTGTGTATGTTCCGGTGGTGCTGTGTGTGGATGTGCTGGTGTGTGTATGTGTAGTGTGTAGCTGTGGGTGGTTGTTTATGTGTGTGTGGGTCTGAGTATGGTGTTGTGTTGTGTGTGTGGTGTTGTGTGTGTGTAGTGTGTAGGTGTGGGTGTGTGTAGTGGTGGACGTGTGCAGTGGTGGATGTGTGTAGATGTGGGTGTGTGTAGAGGTGTGTGTGTGTGTATCTGTGTGTGTTGTGTGTGTCTGTATGTGTATGTGTGTATGGGGGATGTGGTGTGTGGATGGGGGTATGTGGTGGGAGGGTGTGTGATGGGGGTGGGGGATCGTGTGGGTGTGTATGTGTGTATGTGTGTATGTTGTGTATGGTGTGTGTGTATGTGTGTATGTGTTGTGTGTGTGTGTTGCAAAGCCATCTTTTTGTACCGGGAGATCGGAAGAGGGCGTGCAATGGGGTATAGTCTGTGTGTTGTGTTATGTGTGTGTGTGTGTGTGATGTGTATAATGCGTGTGTGTGTGTGTGTGGGACGGCTTTTTTCTGGTGCACTGGGTTGTGTTTGTGTGTGTGTGT
>JACRUU010000004.1:25647427-25652427 GCA_030449085.1 Kryptopterus vitreolus | reverse complement strand
CTCGTATTCTGTATCACACACACACCACACACACACACACACACACACACAACACACACACACACACACACACACACACACACAGACTTAGAACCTGGGTGTCCTTGAAAAGGGAAGGGGCTCCCCCACACACACACAAACACACACACAAACACACACACACACACACACGCAACAAAGGTTTGCATGGATAATATTTTTGCTTGTATTGGTAAAAAAAGAAAATCTTACTATACTCTCCATTCACCATTAAATCCTGTCTCCATTCACCATTAAATCCTGTCCCACATTCACCATTAAATCCTGTCCCACGTTCACCATTAAATCCTGTCCCACGTTCACCATTAAATCCTGTCCCGTGTTCACCATTAAATCCTGTCCCACGTTTACCATTAAATCCTGTCCCATGTTCACCATTAAATCATGTCCCGTGTTCACCATTAAATCCTGTCCCGTGTTCACCATTAAAACCGTCCCACGTTCACCATTAAATCCTGTCCCACGTTCACCATTAAATCCTGTCCCGTGTTCACCATTAAATCCTGTCCCACGTTCACCATTAAATCCTGTCCCACGTTCACCATTAAATCCTGTCCCATGTTCACCATTAAATCCTGTCCCACGTTCACCATTAAATCCTGTCCCGTGTTCACCATTAAATCCTGTCCCACGTTTCACCATTAAATCCTGTCCCATCCTGTGTTCACCATTAAATCCTGTCCCGTGTTCACCATTAAATCCTGTTCCCATGTTCACCATTAAATCCTGTCCCATGTTCACCATTAAATCCTGTCCCACGTTCACCATTAAATCCTGTCCCATGTCCCGTGTTCACCATTAAATCCTGTCCCACGTTCACCATTAAATCCTGTCCCACGTTCACCATTAAATCCTGTCCCGTGTTCACCATTAAATCCTGTCCCACATTCACCATTAAATCCTGTCCCCATGTTCACCATTAAATCCTGTCCCACGTTCACCATTAAATCCTGTCCCACTGTTCACCATTAAATCCTGTCCCATGTCCCGTGTTCACCATTAAATCCTGTCCCATGTTCACCATTAAATCCTGTCCCACATTCACCATTAAATCCTGTCCCACATGTTCACCATTAAATCCTGTCCCCATGTTCACCATTAAATCCTGTCCCATGTTCACCATTAAATCCTGTCCCACGTTCACCATTAAAACCTGTCCCACGTTCACCATTAAATCCTGTCCCCATGTTCACCATTAAATCCTGTCCCATGTTCACCATTAAATCCTGTCCCGTGTTCACCATTAAATCCTGTCCCACGTTCACCATTAAATCCTGTCCCGTGTTCACCATTAAATCCTGTCCCACATTCACCATTAAATCCTGTCCCACATTCACCATTAAATCCTGTTCCACGTTCACCATTAAATCCTGTCCTACATTCACCATTGTGAGTGTGTGTGTGTGTGTGCATGTGTGCGTGTGTGCGTGTGTGTGTGTGTGTGTGTGTCTGTGTGTGCGTGTGTGTGCGTGTGTGTGTGTGTGTGAGTGTTCCTTTTAAAACTGCCGATAAAAAGAGGGATAAATACACAAGTGTGTTTTATTAGTGTTTTATTATTGTCTTTAACATTACTTACAGACTTACAACCCAGCAATTGAGGGTTAAGGGCCTTTCTTAAGGGCCCGGTAGTGGCAGCCTGGTGGTGGTGATGAGATTTGAACCTGCGATCATACGATCCACAGGCCGATGCTTTAACCACTGAAAGACACACCACACGTCTCTCTCAGTGTTCCTGCCCTTCTTCTCCGACCTGCCCAGTTTTCCCAGCATGCCTCTGGAAGGTATTCTCAGATGTTCCTCGTCTCCAGCCTGTGTGTGTGTGTGTGTGTGTGTGTGTGTGTGTGTGTGTGTGTGTGAGTGTGTGTTGACTTTGTGACTCTGCCTTCTCTTACACACCCATTTATACCACTTAGATGCTCACTGACCGGCCTCTCGGTTTTGACCGAAGCATTACACTCCATAGCACTCGAGTTTGTGTGTGTGTGTGTGTGTGTGTGTGTGTGTGTGTGTGTGTGTGTGTTAGAAGCCCCAGACATGTGTGAGAGCAGAAAAAGATGTCTCTGTGATGGCATGCAACAATTAATCATCTGTACACATGTGTGTGTGTGTGTGTGTGTGTGTCATTATCACCTCAGCAGGACGATCCTGGACATGTTTACGATGTTGAGCGCTTGACATGAGAACACTGCAATCACAGCGATGCTTCTTCACTATAATCATACACTCAGAGCCTGGGGCGTCTAAACACACACACACACACACACACACACACACACACACAGGAGTTAATGGAGGCTGATTATTGCGGCTGTGGAGCGAATCCTGACACTAGCTGTTGTTTTGACATGGTTTGTTCTTCAGCAGGTCAAACATCACGACCTCGTTCAGCTCCTCACACACACACGTGGATCCACATGTGCACTTCTTCTCCACGAACAGAATTCTGTTCGGGTTCTGCAGGTTCTCCCTTCACACTGAACTCGGAGAACCTCAAACCTCTTCCAGCATCACGATGCTCCTGTGCACAAGGACAGATCCATGCAGATCTGCTCACCGTGGAGTCGCATGTGTTTGGAAGAGCTTCTGCACGGTGGCTTGGTGGTTATCACGTTCGTCTCACACCACCAGGGTCCGGGTTCGATTCCCATGTCTCGGCCATGTGGTGTGTGTGTGGAGTTTGTGCATGTTCTCCCCGTGTCTCTCCCCGTGTCTCAGGGGGTTTTTCTCCGGGTTCTCCGGTTTCCTCCCCCGGTCCAAAATCATGCACGGTAGGTTGATTCGCAACTTGGAAAAATTGTCCCTAGTGTGTGAATGTGTGTGTGTGTGTGTGTGTGTGTGAAATGTGTGTGTGTTGTGTGTGTGTGTGTGTGTGTGTGTGTGTGTGTGTGTGTGTGTGTGTGTGTGTGTGTGTGATGGGTTGGTATTCCATCCAGGGTGTATCCTGCCTTAATGCCCATAGACGCCTGAGATAGACACAGACTCCCCATGACCCGAGGGAAGATCGGATAAAGTGGTAGAAGCAAATTGTGAACATCAATATAGATAGATAGATAGATAGATAGATAGATAGATAGATAGATAGATAGATAGATAGATAGATAGATAGATAGATAGATCAGAAAAATGAATAAATTATTTATTTAATTAAAAATCACATCAGGAATATTAATTAATAATATATTTTAAAAAGAGGAAATTAAAAATTACATCAGATTACATCAAAAAGGAATAAATAATTTATTGGGAAAAAGAATTTCATTAAAAATCCCATTAGGAAAATGAATATATTATTTATTATAAAACAAAATGTTAATTAAATCTACCGTCAAGAATATTCATAAATTGTATATTTAAAAAAATAAGGGAAATTAAAAATCACAACAGGAAAATTAATCCATTATTTATTTGAAAACAAAACATTAGTTATAAATCAAAAAATAAATAAAATCTTTTCAGGAAAATGATGAAATGATTAAAAAAATTCCCAAATGTCCTTCTTCTCCTCGTCCCTGTAGGTTTTGGGAGAAACGCGGCTTTTGTGGAACAAAGTGTTCAAAATGGTGAACACAAACATTAGTGTAAACATTAGTGTGAACACACATTAGTGTAAACACAAACATTAGAACACAAACATTGTGTAAACACAAACATTAGTGTAAACACAAACATTAGTGTAAACACAACATTAGTGTAAACACAAACATTAGTGTGTAAACACAAACATTAGACACACACTTGTGAACACAAACATTAGTGTAAACACACACATTAGTGTAAACACAAACATTAGTGTAAACACACACATTAGTGTAAACACAAACATTAGTGTAAACACAAACATTAGTGTAAACACAACATTAGTGTAAACACAAACATTAGTGTAAACACAAACATTAGTGTACAACATTAGTGTAAACACAAACATTAGTGTGAACAAACACACACATTAGTGTAAACACAAACATTAGTGTGAACACAAACATTAGTGTAAACACAAACATTGTGAACACAAACATTAGTGTGAACACAAACATTAGTGAACACAAACATTAGTGTAAACACAAACATTAGTGTAAACACACACATTAGTGTAAACACAAACATTAGTGTAAACACACACATTAGTGTAAACACAAACATTAGTGTGAACACAAACATTAGTGTAAACACACACATTGTGTAAACACAAACATTAGTGTGAACACAAACACAAACATTAGTAAACACAAACATTGTGTAAACACAAACATTAGTGTGTAAACACAAACATTAGTGTGAACACAAACATTAGTGTGAACACAAACATTAGTGTAAACACAAACATTGTGAACACAAACATTAGTAAACACAAACATTGTGAACACAAACATTAGTGTGAACACAAACATTAGTAAACACAAACATTGTGTAAACACAAACATTAGTGTAAA
This sequence comes from Kryptopterus vitreolus, assembly GCA_030449085.1. NCBI lineage: Eukaryota > Metazoa > Chordata > Actinopteri > Siluriformes > Siluridae > Kryptopterus > Kryptopterus vitreolus. Next base: position 25,647,958 of record JACRUU010000004.1, on the reverse strand, counting down.
CACAAACATTAGTGTAAACACAAACATTAGTGTAAACACAAACATTAGTGTAAACACAAACATTAGTGTAAACACAAACATTGTGTAAACACAAACATTAGTAAACACAAACATTGTGTAAACACAAACATTAGTAAACACAAACAGTGTAAACACAAACATTAGTGTAAACACACACATTAGTGTAAACACAAACATTAGTAAACACAAACATTGTGTAAACACAAACATTAGTGTAAACAAACATTAGTGTAAACACACACATTAGTGTAAACACAAACATTAGTGTGTAAACACACATTAGTGTAAACACAAACATTAGTGTAAACACAAACATTAGTGTAAACACAAACATTAGTGTAAACACAAACATTAGTGTAAACACAAACATTAGTGTAAACACAAACATTAGAACACAAACATTGTGAACACAAACATTAGTAAACACAAACATTGTGTAAACACAAACATTAGTGTAAACACAAACATTAGTGTGTAAACACAAACATTAGCATTAGTGTAAACACAAAC
>JACRUU010000004.1:25634927-25637427 GCA_030449085.1 Kryptopterus vitreolus | reverse complement strand
ATGATGATTATGATGGTGATGATGTGATGATGATATGATGATGATGGATGATGATGATGGTGTGATGATGGTGATGATGATGATGATGATGTAATGATGATGATGTGATGATGTGATGATGATGCTGGTGATGATGATGTTGATGATGATGGTGTGTGATGATGATGGTGATGATGATGATGATGATGTGATGATTGTTGATGTGTGATGGATGATGATGGTGATGATGCTGATGGTGATGATGATGGTGTGATGATGATGGTGATGATGATGATGATGATGATGTGATGATGATGATGATGATGATGGTGATGATGATGATGTGATGATGATGGTGATGATGATGATGATGATGATGACGGTGATGATTAGGGTTAAATTGGGTTAAATGAGATTGTCATAGGTTAAGCTGTTTAATTAGATATTTAATTGTTTGAAGTATGATTAGATTCACTTAAAGAAGATTAGATGGGGTTTGGTGTGATGAAATAAGATTATATCAGACTTGGCTAGAGTAGATCGGGTTAAATTTGATTAGATTCAGTTTAAACATATTTGATTGAGTTAGGTTTTATTAAATTAGATTATATAAAATGAAGTTAGATTAGATTTAGTTACATTTGATCAGATTTGGTCAAATTAGATTGGGTTAGAATTGATTAGATTCGATTGTGTTTGATTGGATTGGGTTATGTTTGATTGGATTGGGTTATGTTTGATTAGATTAGATACTAGATTGGGTTAAATTTGATCAGATTAGATTGTTTTTGATTGGGTTAGGTTAGGTTTTATTAGATTAGATATTAGATTTTTTTACATTCATTGAATTTGATTACATTTGGTTGAATTAAATTGGGTTGGGTTTGATTGTTTAGATTAGATATTAGAGTGAGTTAATCTTCAAGTAGATTAGATTTGATTGGGTTAGGTTTGATTAGATTCAATTAGATATTTGGTTGTTTAACCTTGATTACATTCAGTTAAGTAAGATTAGACTGGGTTAGGCTTGATTCAATTGGAAAGTTAGATTAGATTTGTTTACATGTGGTCAGATTACGCAAAATTAGATTGGTTAGATGTGATTAGATTAGTTTGTGTTTGACTAGATTAGATTGTAGATTGGGTTAAATTTGATTAGATTGGTGTGAGTTTATCTTGATTAGATTCAGGTAGATTAGATTTGATTTGGGTAGCGTTGATTAGATTAGATTAGATTATACCAGGTTAAACACATTTACTTTTGAAAACAAAAGAAAACCTGGTAAATAAACATGTCTGATCTGTATTTTCTCATTTCTGGCGGCTTCTTCGTGGCCCCGTGGTGGTTTTCTCCGATCTCACACTTGTGTTGGGAAGATGAGTGTGTTTTATTGTAGATAAAGAAACCCCAAGATGCCTTTGGGCAGCGTGGGAATGAAACAGGCTCCGCCCCTAAAGGAGGGACTGAACCCATGTGACTGAATCTTAAGTGAACCAGATTATCATTTTTATCATTTTATAATTGACTGGAATCAGACCTGAAAAATAATAATATATTAAAATATAATAATAATAATACTACAATGACAATAACAATAATAACTAATTACAATAATAATAATAATATAATAATCATCATCATAATAATACTACATGACAATAACACAATAATATAATTAATAAAAAAATAATAATAATAATAATAATACTACGACATCAAGTTGTATGGTCCTCAAATTCGTCTCTGAGGTTTGATTAGATTAGATTAGATATATTATTGTTTTATGTTTCATTAGATTTAGTTAGTTAAGATTAGATTTATTTAGATTAGATCAGACATGGTTAGGTTATATTTGCTACATTTGATCAGATTCGATTTTGATTAAATTAGATATAGTTAGATAATTACATTAGATAATGTAATTAGATGATTCTAATATATTGCCATGGGTTAGATTTGATTAGATTTGATTAAATATTAGACTGTTTTAAGTTTAGATCACATTCACTTAAATAACATTAGATTGGGTTTGGTGGATTAGATTAGATGAAATTAGATTAGTTAAATCTGTGAGATCCAGCAGATCCTGAACGATCCCGTCATTTTTACCCCAGGTGCAGGTTTTAATCCCACTTTATTAACGGTTCCAGTCCGATCTATAAAGCTTGATCTGATGCCTCTTCCAGTGCTGAAACGTCCATGTTATAAAATGGTCTCTTAATTACATCCCTCGCTGTGTCCACACACAACAACACCATCACCACACCACTACACACACACACACACACACACACACACACCACACAACAACAACACACACACACACACACTACACACTGCACACACACTGCACACACTGTACACACACACTGCACACACACACACAGCACACACACACTCACACACACACACACACAATCAAACACACATTCACCCACACATACACTCACACACACACACACCAACACTCACACACACACACACACCACACACACACACACACACTCACACACACACACA
>JACRUU010000004.1:25632373-25634427 GCA_030449085.1 Kryptopterus vitreolus | reverse complement strand
CCAATCAACCAATCAATCAACCAATCAACCAATCAAATCCAATCAACCAATCAACCAATCAAATCAACCAATCAACCAATCAACCATCCAATCAACCAGTCAACCAATCAATCAATCAATACATCAATGAACCAATCAACCAACTAACAAACCAATCATACCAATGAATGCATGAATTATCGACAAAATAGAACCTTCTTTTTGTAAAACACACAACTGGGATCTGAAGAAGAACTACACAAATCAACACCCGGTACTAAACAAAACAACACACAAAACAAAAACTGACCCCTTAATATAACACAACATATACACACACAACACTCACTGCAACATACAACACAAAACACATGACGTACTGTGACGCTGACATACATTCTTCACTATAAAACACACAACATTCACTACACACACACACACACACAACACACACAACACACACACACAGACTCATCACAATAACACAAACAACATTTCTTTTCTCACCTGCTGTCCAAGTTTCCCAGGTAAACCCGGAGGTCCATGAATTCCCATTTCACCCTTGTAACAACACACACACACACACACAACCACACACACCAAAACACACACACACACACACACACACAACACAAATGACCTTTGATTAGAACATCCAATTAGATCCCTGCCTTACACACACATACACACACACACACAACCTACATACATACACACACATACATACATACACACACACATACACACACACACACACATACACACACACACACACAATGACCTTATGATTAGAACATCCAATTAGATCCCTGCCTTACACACACATATACACACACACAAACACACCCAACACACACATACACACACAAAACACACAACACACACATTACATACATAACACACCACATACACATACACAAAACAACACACCACACACTGTAGATTAATTTACACTTTGATATCACCTCATCATCACATTATTCATCATTTCACACACGTACACACACACACACACACACACACACATACACACTTATGACCTTATGATTAGGACAAACCAATTCGATTCCTCCTGCACACACACACACACACACACACACACATACACACACACAAACAGACAATCACACATATATACACACACACACATACACACACAAATGACCTTATGATTAGGACAAACAAATTCGATCCCTACTGTACACACACAGATACCACACACACCACACCCACACACCAACACACACACAAACACAACACACACACACAATCCAATATACACACACATCACACGCAAATATACAACACACCACACACACCCACCCACGCACGCACACACACACACACACACACACACACACACACACACACACACACACACACACACAACACACACACACACACATAAAATGACCTTATTATTAGGACAAACAAATTCGATCCCTACTGTACACACCACAGACACCACACACACACACACAAAATAACACCACATACACAAGCACAACACACACAAGGACACACACAACACACACACACACACACACACCACACCAACACATAACACATACACACACCACACACACACACACACATACACACACACACACAACACACACACATAATCACACACATATATACACACACATACACACACACACAAATGACCTTATGATTAGGACAAACAAATTCGATCTCTACTGTACACACACAGATACACACACACACACACTCACGCACACATACACAATCACACATATACACACACACACCCACGTATGTGCACACATACACACATACACACACATATATGTGCACACATACACACACACACACACACACAACGCAGACTCATGCCTTTAGCACACACACACACACACACACACCACACATACACACGGCACACACATAGACCCACACAAACAGCACACACGCAGACACAACGGGGACACACGTGCACACCACACACACAAACACCACCACAACACCCACACACACCACGACACACACACACCACACACACATCACACCCCAATTACACACACACACACACCACACACACGCACATCACGTAC
>JACRUU010000004.1:25619873-25629873 GCA_030449085.1 Kryptopterus vitreolus | reverse complement strand
TTACCATTTCAATTATGACCATCATAACCATTACAAAATTCCTATTAAACCATTCAAATTATTAACATTCCCAATAAAGCCATTTTTTAAACTATTAAAACCATTACAACGTTCACTACAACCATTAAAACTCTTCTAAAAGCACCAATATCCGCGAGTCAATTTCAAGTAAATGTAATTTATCATTTAATTTACTTACATTTTTTTTATTTGAATTATTTTAATAAAAAAATTAATGATTTTTTTAAATTATTAAATTGTATTTTAATTATTAATCTAATTTTCAGCATCACTTAATTTGAATTTTAATTATGAATTTAATTTTCAGCATCACTTAATTTGAATTTTAATTATGAATTTAATTTTCAGCATCACTTAATTTGAATTTTAATTATGAATTTAATTTTCAGCATCACTTAATTTGAATTTTAAATGACTGACAGCAATTCTAAAGTGCTAAAATGAGCACATGGATTAGTAAGAAATGACTCCTACAGGTTCTCCTTTCTCCCCTTTGGGTCCGTGTGGTCCTGGATTACCCTGAAGACCCGGGTCCCCCTGCGGAGGTACAGTTTAGGAAACAGAGGTGAAGAAGAATCGCCAAGCAGAGGATATTACAAATAATAGATCAGTTATAAAGCCATTGCTAGACGACCTTTTCACCCTTAGGGCCTTGAGCACCAGGCAGACCTGTCTCACCCTGTAGAGAGTGAGAAAAAGAAGAAGAGAGAGAAGAGCGAAGGGCGATACAAGAAAGAGAAGCAGATGAGAAATTGCCATCCAACCATACATTGTGTGTGATATTAGCATCGCATATCACATCTGTATGCTTGGCTTCGTTTTCATCCCGTTTTATCCTTTGTTTTATCCTTGCTTTTTTTTTCCCCCTTGTCCCTCGGCTGTCGGGATCTTACCCTCTCCCCAGCGGTGCAGGAACAGTTGACGGTGTGTTCTCCACTCTGCTGCTCTCCGCTCGTAGGGGTCGGGGTGGGGATTAAAACAGGGGTAGGTTCCGTCACCACCTGCTTAGGGCACTGAAATGGACATACACGCGTTATAACCATTAATGATAGTAACCAGGAGTCATAGCGGTAGTAGTAGCAATAGTAGTGCTAGAAGTAGTAGTAATTATAGTATTATTACTAATAGATGCAATTAATGTAAAATAGAATTAGTCATTTTAATTGAAGTAGTATTAAAAGTGGTAGTGGAGGCACAACATAGTAGTAATAAAAGTGAAATGAATAGTAATAGGAGTACTTCTAGTAGTTATTTTTATAAAAGAAGTAGAAGTAGTATTAAGAGGGATAGTAGTAATACAACAGTTTTACTATTAACAGTAACATAATATAATAATAGTAGATGCAGTAATAAAAGGGAAATTAATACTAATATGAGTACTTCTAGTAGTGAACTTATAGTTGTAATAATAATAGAAGTAGTATTAGTGATAAAAGTAGTAATAGTTGTAATAGTAATAGAAGTAGTATTAGTGATAAAAGTAGTAATAGTTGTAATAATAATAGAAGTAGTATTAGTGTTAAAAGTAGTAATAGTTGTAATAATAATAGAAGTAGTATTAGTGTTAAAAGTAGTAATAGTTGTAATAATAATAGAAGTAGTATTAGTGATAAAAGTAGTAATAGTTGTAATAATAATAATAGAAGTAGTATTACTGTTAAAAGTAGTAATAGTTGTAATAATAATAATAGAAGTAGTATTAGTGTTAAAAGTAGTAGTTGTAATAATAATAGAAGTAGTATTAGTGATAAAAGTAGTAATAGTTGTAATAATAATAGAAGTAGTATTAGTGATAAAAGTAGTAATAGTTGTAATAGTAATAGAAGTAGTATTAGTGTTAAAAGTAATAATAGTTGTAATAATAATAGAAGTAGTATTAGTGTCAAAAGTAATAATAGTTGTAATAATAATAGAAGTAGTATTAGTGTAAAAGTAATAATAGTTGTAATAGTAATAGAAGTAGTTATTAGTATAAAAGTAGTAATAGTTGTAATAATAATAGAAGTAGTATTAGTGATAAAAGTAGTAATAGTTGTAATAATAATAGAAGTAGTATTAGTGATAAAAGTAGTAATAGTTGTAATAATAATAGAAGTAGTATTAGTGTTAAAAGTAATAATAGTTGTAATAATAATAGAAGTAGTATTAGTGTTAATAATAGTTAAAAGTAGTAATAGTTGTTGTAATAATAATAATAGAAGTAGTATTAGTGTTAAAAGTAGTAATAGTTGTAATAATAATAGAAGTAGTATTAGTGAAAAGTAATAATAGTTGTAATAGTAATAGAAGTAGTATTAGTGAAAAAGTAGTAATAGTTGTAATAATAATAATAGAAGTAGTATTAGTGATAATAGTAGTAATAGTTGTAATAATAATAATAGAAGTAGTATTAGTGATAAAAGTAGTAATAGTTGTAATAATAATAATAGAAGTAGTATTAGTGATAAAAGTAGTAATAGTTGTAATAATAATAATAGAAGTAGTATTAGTGTTAAAAGTAGTAATAGTTGTAATAGTAATAGAAGTATTATTAGTGATAAAAGTAGTAATAGTTGTAATAATAATAATAGAAGTAGTATTAGTGATTAAAAGTAGTAATAGTTGTAATAATAATAGAAGTAGTATTAGTGATAAAAGTAGTAATAGTTGTAATAGTAATAGAAGTAGTATTAGTGTTAAAAGTAATAATAGTTGTAATAATAATAGAAGTAGTATTAGTGATAAAAGTAATAATAGTTGTAATAGTAATAGAAGTAGTATTAGTGTTCAAAAGTAATAATTAGTTGTAATAATAATAATAGAAGTAGTATTAGTGTTAAAAGTAGTAATAGTTGTAATAATAATAATAGAAGTAGTATTAGTGATAAAAGTAGTAATAGTTGTAATAATAATAGAAGTAGTATTAGTGTTAAAAGTAGTAATAGTTGTAATAATAATAATAGAAGTAGTATTAGTGATAAAAGTAGTAATAGTTGTAATAATAATAATAGAAGTAGTATTAGTGATAAAAGTAGTAATAGTTGTAATAATAATAATAGAAGTAGTATTAGTGATTAAAAGTAGTAATAGTTGTAATAATAATAATAGAAGTAGTATTAGTGATAAAAGTAGTAATAGTTGTAATAATAATAATAGAAGTAGTATTAGTGATTAAAAGTAGTAATAGTTGTAATAATAATAGAAGTAGTATTAGTGATAAAAGTAGTAATAGTTGTAATAGTAATAGAAGTAGTATTAGTGATAAAAGTAGTAATAGTTGTAATAGTAATAGAAGTAGTATTAGTGTCAAAAGTAATAATAGTTGTAATAATAATAGAAGTAGTATTAGTGATAAAAGTAGTAATAGTTGTAATAATAATAATAGAAGTAGTATTAGTGTTAAAAGTAGTAATAGTTGTAATAATAATAATAGAAGTAGTATTACTGTTAAAAGTAGTAATAGTTGTAATAATAATAATAGAAGTAGTATTACTGTTAAAAGTAGTAATAGTTGTAATAATAATAATAGAAGTAGTATTAGTGATAAAAGTAGTAATAGTTGTAATAATAATAATAGAAGTAGTATTAGTGTTAAAAGTAGTAATAGTTGTAATAGTAATAGAAGTAGTATTAGTGTTAAAAGTAATAATAGTTGTAATAATAATAATAGAAGTAGTATTAGTGTCAAAAGTAATAATAGTTGTAATAATAATAATAGAAGTAGTATTACTGTTAAAAGTAGTAATAGTTGTAATAATAATAATAGAAGTAGTATTAGTGTTAAAAGTAGTAATAGTTGTAATAATAATAATAGAAGTAGTATTAGTGATAAAAGTAGTAATAGTTGTAATAATAATAGAAGTAGTATTAGTGTTAAAAGTAGTAATAGTTGTAATAGTAATAGAAGTAGTATTAGTGTCAAAAGTAATAATAGTTGTAATAGTAATAGAAGTAGTATTAGTGTTAAAAGTAGTAATAGTTGTAATAGTAATAGAAGTAGTATTAGTGTTAAAAGTAGTAATAGTTGTAATAATAATAGAAGTAGTATTAGTGTTAAAAGTAGTAATAGTTGTAATAGTAATAGAAGTAGTATTAGTGTTAAAAGTAGTAATAGTTGTAATAATAATAATAGAAGTAGTATTACTGTTAAAAGTAGTAATAGTTGTAATAATAATAATAGAAGTAGTATTACTGTTAAAAGTAGTAATAGTTGTAATAATAATAATAGAAGTAGTATTAGTGATAAAAGTAATAATAGTTGTAATAGTTGTAATAGTAAAAGTAATAATAATAGAAGTAGTATTAGTGTTAAAAGTAGTAATAGTTGTAATAATAATAATAGAAGTAGTATTAGTGATAAAAGTAGTAATAGTTGTAATAATAATAGAAGTAGTATTAGTGATAAAAGTAGTAATAGTTGTAATAATAATAGAAGTAGTTATTAGTGATAAAAGTAGTAATAGTTGTAATAATAATAATAGAAGTAGTATTACTGTTAAAAGTAGTAATAGTTGTAATAATAATAATAGAAGTAGTATTACTGTTAAAAGTAGTAATAGTTGTAATAATAATAATAGAAGTAGTATTACTGTTAAAAGTAGTAATAGTTGTAATAATAATAATAGAAGTAGTATTAGTGTTAAAAGTAGTAATAGTTGTAATAATAATAATAGAAGTAGTATTAGTGATAAAAGTAGTAATAGTTGTAATAATAATAATAGAAGTAGTATTAGTGATAAAAGTAGTAATAGTTGTAATAATAATAATAGAAGTAGTATTAGTGATAAAAGTAGTAATAGTTGTAATAATAATAATAGAAGTAGTATTACTGTTAAAAGTAGTAATAGTTGTAATAATAATAATAGAAGTAGTATTACTGTTAAAAGTAGTAATAGTTGTAATAATAATAATAGAAGTAGTATTACTGTTAAAAGTAGTAATAGTTGTAATAATAATAATAGAAGTAGTATTAGTGATAAAAGTAGTAATAGTTGTAATAATAATAATAGAAGTAGTATTAGTGTTAAAAGTAGTAATAGTTGTAATAGTAATAGAAGTAGTATTAGTGATAAAAGTAGTAATAGTTGTAATAGTAATAGAAGTAGTATTAGTGTTAAAAGTAGTAATAGTTGTAATAATAATAGAAGTAGTATTAGTGATAAAAGTAGTAATAGTTTTATAATTTTATGGAACTGGTTTAAAAACTGATCGTTCAGAAAACTGATCGTTGAACTGTTCGTTTTGAGATCGAATCGTTAAGAAAACTGTTCCTCGAAATATTTTAATTGTAGGAGGCTGATTTTACAGAAAGCTGATCATCAGTAATAATGGTAGTATTATTAAAATTAATGATGATTATTTAGAAGCTGATTGTTTACTTGGTGTGTGTGTGTGTGTGTGTGTGTGTGTGTGTGTGGTGTGTGTGTGTGTGTGTGTGTGTGTGCAGAAAGAGAAGCTCACAGGCCCTCCAGGCAGGTCACAGCATGTTTCCTGTTCTGCCTGCTTGGAGTCGCAGTAGATGATCATCCTCTGAAGGTCGAACTGTGGAGAGAAACGATACAGGGATTGAAGTGGTGATGAAGGTTATTAAAGGTCGTGAGGATTCGGCGAGCGTTTCTGGGCGTCTCACGTCGATGGGGACGCTGTCGTACAGCCTCTTCCCGATGACGGTTTTGCCCTGGATGTCGATGTCCTCTCGTTCCTCGATCGGAAGGGTCTGGATGTGTTTGCAGTCCAGGTAGAGCGAGACGGACTTGGCCTGGACGCTCAGGCCGATTTTGTGCCAGTTCCTGTCGAAGAGGTTTTCCACGTCCGGGCTGCGGAATACGGCGCGCACCGCGTCCTTGGTCAGACCCACGGCGTTGTACTCCACCGCTTTATTCTCTCCATCCAGGCGAATAGAAACCTGCAGGAGGAGAGATGCAGACCGGATGAGTTCTTTCTCAAATTTTGATATTACTTTGCTTTGATCGGCGTGACACCCTTATCCAGAGAGGTTATGGAGTTAAGGGCCTCGCTCAGGGGCCCGTAAGTGTTGCGGCTGGGATTCCAAACCTACTCTAACGAGAGTTTCATTTCCATTTTAATGACATTTTCGCATCTTCAAGGAGAGATTACATGGAATTTTATGGAACTGGTTTAAAAACTGATCGTTCAGAAAACTGATCATTGAACTGTTCGTTTTGAGATCGAATCGTTAAGAAAACTGTTCCTCGAAATATTTTAATTGTAGGAGGCTGATCTTACAGAAGGCTGATCATCAGCTGATCAAAGATGATTGGCTGTTCAGAAAGCTGGTCATTTGGGAAGCTGATCGTTCAGAAAGCTAATTAGCGGAGCTGATCATTTGAACCACTGATTGTTAAGCAAGAAGGTTAGTGATGAAAATGGCTGTTCGGACACCCGATCACTTAGGCTGCTGATCATTGGTGACAGATGCTGTTCATGGACTTTGAGGATTCAAGAAGCCGGTCATGTTGATAGGTAATCAGTGACGATGGTGGCTGTTCGTGAAGCTGATCAGTGATTACGATTGTTGTTCCAGAAGCTGATCGTTTAGAAAGATGTCATTTTGAGGTCGATAAACAAATGAGAATCATTCGAGAAGACGATTATTTTAACAGCTGATCGTTTAGGAAGTCAATTGGTGATTGGTAAAAAAAAAAATGGCCGTTTCAGAAGCTTGTTTGTTGAGAAAGTGAAATACCTATTACCAGAAATACCACATCTGGTAACATCTGGTTAATTAGGAAGCTGATTGTTAAGAAAGCTGGTTCATCTGCTGATCATTTCAGAATTTATTTGTCCTGAAAGCTGATCATTTAGGAAATTATTGCACTGGAAGCTGATCATGTAGGAAGTTATTTGTCCTGAATGCTGATCATTTATGAATTTATTTGTCCTAAAAGCTGATCATTTAGGAAGTGATTTTCCCTGAAAGCATATGATTCCGGAATGTATTGCACTGGAAGCTGTTCATTTAGGAAGTTACATGTCCTGAAAACTGATCATTCCGTAAGATTCTTGTACTGAAAGCTGATCAATAAGGAAGTTATTTGTCCTAAAGCTGATCTTTTAGGAATGTATTGCAGTGGAAGCTGATCATTTAGGAAGTTATTTGTTCTGAAAGCTGATCATTTAGGAAGATGCTTGTCCTGAAAGCTGTTCTTTATGGAAATGATTTGTCCTGAATGCTGATCATTTATGAATTTATTTGTCCTGAAAGCTGATCATTTAGGAATTGATTTTCCCTGAAAGCTGATTATTCCGGAATGTATTGCACTGGAAGCTGTTCATTTATGAAGTTATTTGTCTTAAAAACTGATCCTTTAGGAAGATATTTGCCCTGAAAGCTGATCATTCCGGAATGTATGGCACTGAAAGCTGATCAGTCCGGAAGTTACATGTCCTGAAAACCGATCATTCTGGAATGTATGGCACTGAAAGCTGATCATTTAGGAGGGCGTTTGCCCTGAAAGCTGATCTTTATGGAAATGATTTGTCCTGTATGCTGATCATTTAGGAAGCTGATCATTTAGGAAGCTGATCACAAGCCTTTTATCATTGAGGAGCTGGTAGTCTGGAAAGGGCGAGATATTTGTCACTGGAAAACGCCGGATGTCCCAAGGAGCTCTTCGTTTAAGAAGAGTTGTGCACCGCGCTGATGAAGCCGTGGTGGTTAGGAGACTCCTGCATTAGGAAGCTGATCATTTAAGAAGTGAATCAAGTACGCGAATGGTAAACTGTTTCCACTGACCTGAGGGATGCCGTACTTGTCATAGACCTGCCACAGGTACCAGTCGTCCCTCCTCGACGTCTTCCTGAACTTGAAGGTGGTGACGAAAGCGTACTCGTCGGGAAGGCCTTGCGGGAACACGTCCCTGTGTCACACACAGGAGAGAGAGAGGAGGATCGGACTCTTCACCTGATCCTGAACTTCCAGAGGGAAACCAAATGGTTCTACTCACTCGGTCTGCTGCACGATTGGCATCGTCCCCAACCTCACGTAGGAGCTCTGACCCGGCTCAGACTTCTCTCCCAGGACATCTCTCACATTAAAGTACTCCATCAGATCAAAGCCTGGAGATACAAGAGACCTTTATTATCACACCGCTTAGTTTCAGATGTTGTTTCACAGTTTGGCCACTAGAGGGAGGAGACACGAGTCTAAATCTACAGTGTAATAGAGGATTTATTTGTTTGTTTGTTTGTTTGTTTGTTTGTTTGTTTGTTTGTTTATTGATTGGGACACCTGACTTTTACACCCACATGTGGTTCTACTTACAGTCTTAACGAATCTCAGCACTAGTGGAACATCTTCCCAGAATGTGGAACAATGTGGGAGGTGCTAGCTCGACCCACCAGCCAATTCGGTACCGGGTTAACACGGAAAGAATACTTACGATAACTTACATTGTTTACGTTTTATTTATTATCTGGTTCTGAACGATGTTTTATGTTGGAAAATTACCGTCTACAAGTCCCTCTCGCCTCGGTCACATGACCTACCTCCATCCGTTACCGTCTTCAAAGGGCTGCTCCGGAACGCTAACACATAATACATTAGCGCTAAATCGAAACCGCCGAGCTAGCAAAATAAACAAACAAACAAACATCTTTGAGGGGTTTCTTTGCGCATATCATTTTACACACGATAGCAGAAATATGGATTTATTGCGACAGGTCGTTCCCACTCAGTAAACCCGCAATGATACTTTTTCGCCACTTGGAGACCAAACATTCATTCATTCATTTTCTACCGCTTTATCCGATCTTCCCTCGGGTCACGGGGAGCCTGTGCCTATCTCAGGCGTCTATGGGTATTAAGGCAGGATACACCCTGGATGGAATGCCAACCCATCGCAGGGCACACACACACACACACACCCACACAACACACACACACATTCATACACTAGGGACAATTTTCCAAGGTGCCAATCAACCTACCGTGCATGTTTTTGGACCGGGGGAGGAAACCGGAGAAACCGGAGAAAAACCCCCTGAGGCACGAGGAGAACATGCAAACTCCACACACACATGACTGAGACGGGAATCGAACCCGGATCCTGACGGTGTGAGGCGAACGTGCAAACCACTAAACCACCGTGCCCCGAGACCAAACATTCTGCATTAAAATAGCTGTTTTTATGCCCTCAGACCTTAAAGGCCACTCTGTGAAAATATTGTCTGACGTTAATCCGGTCCATTGCGCAAAAAAAAACGGTTGTGGACCCTCTGGTTCGAGGCATTCGACAGGACAGGACGATCTCAAGGCCACTAGTGGGCCCTTGAGCAAGGCCCTTATCCACCAATTGCTCAGGTGCAAGGGCGTCTGCCAAAATGTTCCCACATAGACATCCGCCATGTGATTACCCCTAATTCCTGATGGTACACTTGAAAGCTTCCACCTCATAAATATGACACTTCCCTTACGTTAACACAAGCGAAGCACGGCTTGTCAACATAAACAACAACAACAACAGATAAACGTCTTTCTATGGCTATCCTGCATCCCTTCGAAACCCAGACGTGTCTTTAGAGTTCCCCCGCACTTTCTCTGGGGCTGGAACCACTAATTACCGCCTGTGCATCACATGTGCAGGCAGTAAACTCTACTCGCTGGGCCACTTATGTTCGAATAAAAAAAAAAACACAACAAGACCACGATAGTCCGTTTCGTGCGGCACTTTGCCTGGGCCCCATAACGTCGGCGGAAAGACGCGTACGTTTCCATAGCGACAGGGCGTCGACTTAACCCGAGTGTGTGTGTGATTTCCACTTGGTCCTGCTTCAGCCCCCTTAACACACGTCCTTCTATAAAGCGTATGACCTCATGCGTGTGTTTAGCAAGGTCTTATTTATCCGACCCTTTAGTTTTAGCGCAGGAGCACTTATGAGGACCCCCCATTCGTTTTTTCATTGGTCATTTGTTATGAACATCTATAAAGTCCACATGAATGTGCTCGTGCAGTTTTGCTACAGATGCAGTTTGCGATCT
>JACRUU010000004.1:25604873-25614873 GCA_030449085.1 Kryptopterus vitreolus | reverse complement strand
ACTTTCGGTATGACATTTAAAGATTTCTATATGGCCTGCATCACTTCTATACGGCCTTCATAACTTTCTATATAACATTCATAACGTTCTATATGACCTTCATAACATTCTATAAAACCTCCATTATAATCTTTATAGCTTTTATGCATTATAATTCTCTAAACAATGTTCATAACTTTCTATATGACCTTCATAACTTTCTATATGATTTGCATAGATTTCTATATGACCTTTATAACTTTCTATAAGACCTGAATAGATCTCTATATGACCTTCATAACTTTCTATATGACCTTCACAGTTTTCTCTATGACCTGCATAACTTCTGTACGGCCTTCATAACTTTCTATATGACCTCCATAACTTCTATAAAACCTTCACAACTTTGTATGTGACCTTCAAAACTTCTATACAGCCTTCATAACTTTCTATATGAACTTCATAACTTTCTATGTCACCTACCTAGCTTTCTATATGACCTTCATAACTTTTATACAACCTTCATTTAATGTTTATATGGCCTTCCTAACTTTTTATAATTCTTAACCTCTATATTGTACAACATGCATAATCTTCAATATGATCTCCATAACTTCTATATGACCTTCATAACTTCTATATGACCTTCATAATCTTCGATATGACCTCCATAACTTCTATATGACAACTTCATAACTTCTATATGACCTTCATAATCTTCTATACTTCTATATGACCTCTATATGACATAACTTCTATATGACCTCCATAACTTCTATATGACCTTCATAACTTCTATATGACCTTCATAATCTTCGATATGACCTCCATAACTTCTATATGACCTTCATAACTTCATATGACTCCATAACTTCTATATGACATCTTTTTATATGACATAATCTTCTATATGACCTCCATAACTTCTATATGACCTCCATCATAATCTTCTTCATAATCTTGATATGACCTCCATAACTTCTATATGACCTTCATAACTTCTATATGACCTTCATAATCTTCGATATGACCTCCATAACTTCTATATGACCTTCATAACTTTTATATGACCTTCATAATCTTCTATATGACCTCCATAACTTCTATATGATCTTCATAACTTCTATATGACCTCCATAACTTCTATATGACCTCCATAACTTCTATATGACCTCCATAACTTCTATATGACATTTATAACTTCTATATGACATTCATAATCTTCTATATGACCTTCATAATCTTCTATATGACCTCCATAACTTCTATATGACCTTCATAACTTCTATATGACCTCCATAACTTCTAACTATAACTTCATAGTTTTCTCTATACCTGATAACTTCTATATGACCTTCATAACTTCTATATGACCTCCATAACTTCTATATGACCTCCATAACTTCTATATGACATTCTAACTTCTATATGACCTTCATAATCTTCTATATGACCTTCATAATCTTCTATATGACCTCCATAACTTCTATATGACCTTCATAACTTCTATATGACCTCCATAACTTCTATATGACCTCCATAACTTCTATATGACCTTCATAACTTCTATATGACCTCCATAACTTCTATATGACATCTTATATGACATAACTTTTATATCCATCCATAACTTCATATATGACCTTCATAATCTTCTATATGACCTCCATAACTTCTATATGACCTCCATCTTCTATAACTCATATGACTTCTATATGACCTTCATAACTTCTATATGACCTCCATAACTTCTATATGACCTCCATAACTTCTATATGACATTCATAACTTCTATATGACCTCCATAATCTTCTATATGACCTTCATAACTCTAACTCTATATGACCTTCATAATCTTCTATATGACCTCATATGACTTCTATAACTTCTATATGACCTCCATAATCTTCTATATGACCTTCATAACTTCTATATGACCTCCATAACTTCTATATGACCTCCATAATCTTCTATATGACCTTCATAACTTCTATATGACCTCCTTCTATAACTTCTATATGACCTCCATAACTTCTATATGACATATAACTGACCTCCATAACTTCTATAACTTCTATATGACCTTCATAACTTCTATATGACCTTCATTATCTTCTATATGACCTCCATAACTTCTATATGACCTTCATAATCTTCTATATGACCTTCATAACTTTTATATGACTTCCATAATCTTCTATATGACATTTACATTTGCAGCATTTGGCAGACGCTCTTATCCAGAGCGACTTACAATTGAGCAATTCAGGGTTAAGGGCCTTGCTCAAGGACCCACTAGTGACAGCTTAGTGGTGGTGGGGTTTGAACCCATGATCTTCCGGTCCAGAGTCCAACACCTTAACCACTGGGCTATCACCCCCCTATATGACCTTCATAATCTTCTATATGACCTTCATAATCTTCTATATGACCTTCATAATCTTCTATATGACCTCCATAATCTTCTATATGACCTCCATAACTTCTATATGACATCCATAACTTTTATATGACCTTCATAATCTTCTATATGACCTCCATAATCTTCTATATGACCTCCATAACTTCTATATGACCTCCATAATCTTCTATATGAACTTCATAATCTTTTATATGACCTCCATAACTTCTATATGGCCTCTAGAACTTCTATATGACCTTCATAACTTCTATATGACCTCCATAATCTTCTATATGACCTCCATAACTTCTATATGACCTCTATAACTTCTATATGACATCCATAACTTCTTATATGACCTTCATAATCTTCTATATGACCTTCACAATCTTCTATATGACCTTCATAATCTTCTATATGGCCCATGTAACTTTCTATATACTTTCTATGCACCAAGGATTTTTTTTTTATAATTTATTGTGAAACTTTTCACCATTATATACTCTTATTTGTCGTTCTGGTTTTTCTATAAACATGTTTTAGAGACGTATGTACACATTTTATTTTTATACTTAAGTTACAATAAGTTAAATATTAAGTAAAATATTTTTCAAAGATTTATTTTTAAATTGGAAACAGGTAAGAAGACGAACACAATTGATAGATAATTGAATTTGCTCTCGAGTCACATGATCACTGAGCCCCAAACATGGCAGCTGTGTGTTATTGGGACTTGAACCCATGACCTTGTGATCAATAACCCAGAGCCTGTCCTGGTGTTGAAGTGAACGAGGCTCGGGTCAGGCCGTCGTGATCTCAGTTCAGAAAGTCAGCGTGGGAGGAATGTTGTGTGTTTTATGGTAATGTTGCGTGAAGGTTGTGTGTTCTTACACCTCACACCCGAGTGTGTATTAATGTTGGAAAATATGCAGGAAGAGAAATAATTATATCCTGCATTTTCTTACGTAATTTTCTACCCCACCGTAATTTTGGGTCCTTTTATTCCGTACACTCTCTCTCTCTCACACACACACACACACACACACACTTCCAGACACACTGTTGGCAGGGGAAGCTCGCAGACGCCCAAAGCACCGCGCCCGATCGAGTGCCTGACAATCATGTACAATCACAGCCTGTAATTTTCTTTAATCGCACCTATAAAAAGCACTTTGTCGACTTTAGGAGGATTTAAGTTGACCATGAATTCCCTCCTTTTACTCTCTCTCTCTCTCTCTCTCTCTATCTATCTATCTCTCTCTCTCTCTCTCTCTCTCAGGCAGGGGAACTCCACATAACCCTTCAGTGCCCTGTTCTTAATATAACCAACCTTAATGAATGATTATAGAGTGTGATTATGGGGTCTGCAGTGTGTGTGTGTGTGTGTTTTATTTAATAAAAGCTGTGAATAAAAAGAGTCCGCAGGTATTTGAGGTGTAGAATGTTCCTGAATGTAAGACACCAGAAACGACCCGCAAATGAAGAATAAACATCGAAACCATAAGATTTCTGCCGTTTATCTTTAAGAGTCAGATTGTATTTATTTATTTATTTATTTTTTGCTCAGAGTTTATTCCTTCATTTTTTCATTTTTTTATTTTTTTTTAGCAATTGTTTGATTCATGCACGAGTCTGATTCCTACTCGAGTCTGATTCAGGTATGAGTCCAAATCATGCTTGAGTCTGATTCATGCACGTGTATGAGTCTGAATCAGTTAGTTTCCAGATCAAGTCGAGTGATTCCTGAACAAAATTGATTCCTGCACAGATCTGATTCCTGAACAAGTCAGCGCTCACAGGAACAAATCTGATTCAGCTCAAGTCTGATTCAGGAATAAATCTGATTCAGCTCATGCCTAATTCAGGAATAAATCTGATTCAACTGAAATCTGATTCCTGAACAAATCTGATTCAGATCATGTTTGATTCAGGAATAAATCTGATTCAGCTCATGTCTGACTCCTGAACAAATCTAATTCAGCTCATGTCTGACTCCTGAACAAATCTGATTCAGCTCATGTTTGACTCCTGAACAAATCTGATTCAGCTCAAATCTGATTCAGTAAGAAATGGGATTCAACTTAAATCAGATTCCTGAATAAAACTGATTCAGCTCAAGTCTGATTCAGGAATAAATCCGATTCAGCTCAAGTCTGATTCGTGAAAAACGTCACTAGTTTGATTCCTACATGAGTAAAAATTGATTCAGTATCTGATTCCTTCTCGTGTCTGATTTCAGTTGTAAGGCACGACGTAAACAATGCCTCACCACAGCAGCTCCTGAAATTGCTTGTTATGTTGTTCTGTGGTAACGTTTGTGTCTATGCAACAAACCCAATGATAAACCCTGTTACTTCCTCTCTGTATGTCCTCCACTGTACAGGGAGGAAACGGAGCGACAGAGCAGGATGAGATCAGAGGAGAGAAAAGTGAAGCTTCAGATCACATGGTAGCATTAAATTTACCTTCATAAAGCCAGACCCTACAGACCCTACAGACCCTACAGACCCTACAGACCCTACAAACCCTACAAACCCTACAGACCCTACAGACCGCTCAGAGGAATCTCTCAGAGGAAACTAACCAGTGATCTACAGACCAGCATGTGGCTAATTAAAAGCCAATTTGGGATTTCCCAGCCCCCGGTATAGGTCGGTGCGGCTCGGTACGGCTTGGTGTGACCCGGTGCGTCTTGGTACGACTCGGTACGGCCCAGTAAGGCTCAGTGTAGCTCGTTGTGCCCTGGTGTGCCCCGTTGCAGCTTGGTAACACTTGGTACGGCTTAGTGCCCCCTGTTGGCTTTGGTGCGGCTCGATATGGTTCAGTGTGCCCAGTGAGGCTCGGTGCCCCACCGGCCTGGCTCAGTACTGGTTGGTCTGGTTTGGTGCTCTGGTGCTTTGGTGTGGCTCAGTGCTCCCTGGTGCGGCTAGGTACCCCCTGGTGTGGCTCGTTGTGACTTGGTACCCCCTGGTGTGGCTCGGTACCCCTGGGTGTGGCTCGGTGTGGCTCGGTACCTACCAGTGTGGCTCGGTACTCCCCCAGTGTGGCTCTGTGTGGCTCGGTACCCCCCGGTGTGGCTCGGTACCCACCGGTGCGGCTCGGTACCCCCCGGTGCGGCTCGGTACCTCCCCCCCGGTGTGACTCGGTGCCCCCTGGTGTGGCTCGGTGTGACTCGGTACCCCTCCTGGTGTGACTGAGTGTGATCGGTACCTCCCGGTGTGGCTCGGTACCTCCCCCCCGGTGTGACTCGGTGCCCCCTGGTGTGACTCAGTGTGATCGGTACCTCCCGGTGTGGCTCGGTACCCCCGGGTGTGGCTCGGTGTGGCTCGGCACCCCCTGGTGTGGCTCGGTGTGACTCGGTATCCCCCGGTGTTGCTCGGTGTGGCTCGGTACCCCTGGGTGTGTGGCTCGGTACCCCCCCCCCCCCCCCCCCCCCCCCCCCAGTGTGGCTCGGTACCCCCCGATGTGACTTGTTGTGACTCGGTGCTGTCTCGATAGATCACCCAGCAGGATGATCTATCAGGATGACGTGACAGGCACTAAAAGTGTACATATATGCTTTATAACTGTTGTATTTCTGTAAACTTGTGGTGAAACAGTAGCTATTGTTATAAAGGCTCTATAAACGCATCCTGCGCTGCGGTGTATAAACACATGGTGATGGTTAAATTAGATTCAGTAGCCTGTAATGAGGCGGGAAACATCTCCATGGCGATGGTGCGGAACATCGCGGTTCTCACGTATCGTCTCTCATTTCGCCTCCAGACGACGGTTAATGGAAGAAATGTTGTTTGGGAGGTGGACATGTTTCTGGGTGGAGTCCGGTGTACATTAGCTCCAATGACAGTGTTTATACATTAAAGTGGAACTAATTACACGCTACGACTCATAACGCAGGCTTTATGAAGGTTCAAAACGCTGCAGATTGGAAAGTGCAAAGCGGCCGCGCTCAAACCCGCGAACATCAGGAACATTACAGCTGTAATTTACACAGTAAAAAATAACCGTCTCTCTCTCTCTCTCTCTCTTTCTCTTTCTCTCTCTCCCTCTGTCTCTCCACAGATATTATTAGATGGAAGTGTACAGTGCATAGTGACTTAAACAGACTCTGAGGCACAAAGTCATATATCTATAATGATGAGTCTGAGAGAATCTCAGCACCGTGACTCAGTCCTGGACATCCATTCATCCATCTTTCTTTCTTTCTTTCTTTCTTTTGTTTTCCTTCCTTCCATTCATCAACCCATGCATCAATCCATCCGTCTTTCTTTCTTTTTTCTTTCTTTCTTTCTATCTGTCTGTTTTTTTCTTTCTTTCTGTTCTTTTCCTTCCTTCCATCCATATATTCATCTATCTATCTCTCTATCTATCTATCTATCTATCTATCTATCTATCTATCTATCTATCTATCTATCTATCTATCTGTCTGTCTGTCTGTCTGTCTGTTTCTTTCTTTCTTTCTATCTTTCTTTCTTTCTTTCTGTTCTTTTCCTTCCTTCCATCCATATATTCATGCATCTATCTATCTATCTATCTATCTATCTATCTATCTATCTATCTATCTATCTATCTATCTATCTATCTATCTATCTATCTATCTATCTATCTATCTATCTATATGTCAGTCTGTCTGTCTGTCTGTCTCTTTCAAGGAGAAAAGCATTTTTTTCAAGGAGGCACATGGTCCATAAAAAAAACAATATATATTTTTAAATAATGAATAATGTACTCTTTACTACTTACTCTTACTTTTTTAATTAATCTTTTTTTATTCATCTTATTTATTATACACACTATTATAATATTATATATTCTTATATTATTATATAATATGACATATATTTTAAATAAAATGTTTTAATAATTAAATAATACTAATGATAATTAATAATAATGATAATAATTAATAGTAATAATAATAATTATTATTATTGTTGTTATTATTATTATAGTAATAATAATTAAGATTAATAATAATAATAATAATAATAATAATAATAATAATGAATAATAGTAATAATAATAATAATAATTATTATTATTATTATTATTATTATTATTATTATTATTATTATTATAGAGGATATTAGTAAGAATAATAATTAAGGGAATAATAATAATAATAATGATATTAATTCTAATTGATTATTATTAGTTATTAGGATTATAAGCGGAGGAGATGATAGAGAAGAAGAGGAATCATGAGATCATAGAGAGGATCCTAGATAAGGATAAGAGGATTAAGAGGGGTAAGAAGAGTTATTAAGCTTATTCATTAGCTTATTTATTATTTTAGATTATAGTATTAAGGAAGAAGACTAAGAATATAGAAGTAATCAGAGGAAGAAGAAGAATAAGGATAATCAGGAGATATAGAAGGGAGAGCCTTAAGAATAAGAAGGAGGAGGAGGAGAATACTCCAGAAGCCGGAATAAAGAAGAAGAAGAAGAGGAAGGAAGAAGATAATTATAGGAGGCATAGGATAATCGGAATAAGAATATAATAGACGTAGAGGAAGAATAAGAATTCTAAGTAATAATCCAAGAATAAGGAAGGAATCAGAAGAAGGAATTAGATTAAGAATAAGATTAGGGATTAGTAGTAGGAATTAATTCATGAATTAGTAAGGATAATGAAACGGAGACTAATAAGATAATAATTATGGATAGATTAGGATCTATGATCTTGAATAATAATAATTATAGCCCAGAATAATAAATTATATATATGATTATGGAGTAATAATATAAATATCCTTATTAGCTGCTAATCCTATAGTAATAATAATAATAATAATAATAATAATAATAATTATTATCTATTAGTAATAATAATAATAATAATAATAATAATAATAATAATAATATATATATAATAATAATAATAATAATAATAATAATAATAATATAAAATCCCATAGTTCAGAGATTTCTTCGTGTTCAATATCTTCTGCGTCGTTGCTCTCAGTTTTCAGCTTCATGTTGATGGAGTTGACTCGGTTTGCACTGGCTATCTGAGTTGGTACCACATATCATTTAAAGTGTATATTTACACATGGAGAAGAAACGATCTGTGACAGCTGACAGCTGAGGTCCCAGTTTTGCTCTCGACACCGAGGTCACAAACCACAAAAATGTCTTTGGGGAAAAAAAAAACAGGCTCGGATTATGTTGCAGAGAACATTAGACAAACAGGGTTGTTATGTGGAGTCGCTGCATCGGACCAAAGCGCCGGGACAGCGGAGTTTTCCGTCCATATGTGGTTCTGATCCGGACAGAATTACGAGGAGGACGTTGTATTGGGACGGGGCCAGCTCTGTGTTGATTGACATGAACGTGTTCCCCAGGTTTCCTCTCCTTACCTGACCTGGAGCACCTCGTTTAAATGTCCTGGAAGCAGACCGTGTACGGTCCGATCTAACGCCCCTTCTTTAAACATCTAATCTAAAAAGCTTTGATTACTTACTCTCGCAGAGTCTCCTCCTCAGCCTGCCCCGGATCCTGTCGATAGCATCGAAGTCCGTCACGTGGAAGACGTGGGCGTTTTTCGGCTCGGCCGCGATCTCCTCCAGCTCGTCCTTCAGCGCCTCGCCGATCCCCACGGCGAACATCCTGATCCCGGCCTTGGCCGCCGCGACCGACGGCTGCAGGACGTAATCCTGACTCCGCCCGTCCGTAAGCAAAATGGCCACTTTCTGGATGCCCTTATCCGGAGCCCGGGCTCCTGCTCGGACCGTGAAGATGTTATTGGTGGTGTAACTGATGGCGTCCCCGGTTTTGGTATTGCCCCCCAGGTAGCGGATGTTCCTGGCGGCCAATTTGACCTCCTCGAGGGTTTTGTACCGGGCCAAGTTGAACTCGGTGGTGGGCCGGTCACTGTAGCGCACCACCGCCACGCGAGTCCTGTCCGCGCCCACGTCAAACGACTCCACCAGATTGGCCACCCACTGCCGGATCTTCTCGAAGTTGTCCTTGCCAACACTGGACGAGGTGTCCAGGATAAACACCAGGTCATAGTTGACGTTCTTACAACCTGGTGGAGAAAGGACACGGTTCAAGTACACCCAGATCTAACCCAGCTCCCTAACTGCTAGGGAGACTAGCACTCTGGTATCGCAGGGCACAGACGTCCAGTCTCTTATTTTAGGAGGACAACGGGGAGAACTTACCAGCCCTCTGACCATCGGCTCCATCGCTCAGCAAGGTCAAGGAGAGTACCAGGAGTATCAGGGAGATCCTGCACCAAATTCGTGTCTTCATGTCGTCCTTCGGTCCCGTCACCTTTACTAGACGTTAGGCAACAACGAGCATCAAAATCCCCACGCTGTAAACAGAATACACGAGAAAAGACGAGTCAGCGTTTTATTCTGAAGCCTCTCGGAGAAGCAGAACCCGTTATGGAAGCAAAGAAATCTGCTCTCGGATTATTTAAATGAAGATGCTGAAAAACAAGATGCCGAAATGCACATATTTTTTATCTTTACACCCTGGAATCGACCGTTTTTCCTCCTCAGGCTGATCCATGGTCAGAAGGGTGTGAGTTCTAATCCCAGGACCACCGATGACACTCAAAACACTTAACCCTCAAGTGGTCGCTTGTATTTTGCCAATAGTTTGCCTT
>JACRUU010000004.1:25582373-25592373 GCA_030449085.1 Kryptopterus vitreolus | reverse complement strand
CCTCATCCTCATCGTTCCCCCTTGTCCTCCTCATCCTCCTCTCCTCCTCCTCTCCTCCTTTTCCTCCCCCTTTTCTTTTTCTCCCCTTCCTACAACTCCTCCTTATCCTCCCCTCCTCTTCCTCATCCTCCTCTCCTCTTCCCCATCCTCCCCTCCTCTTCGTACTCTTCGTAGTAATCAGCAAGACAGCTTAATGAATATCTGTCGGAAGATGTAGAAGATCTCCAACCCTACTGTGAATGTGAAGACTGAGTGCACCCCAGACCTCCATCACCTCCATCACTCCATCACCTCCATCACTCCATCACCTCCATCACCTCCATCACTCCAATCACTCCATCACCTCCATCACTCTCAATCACCTCAGCACTCCACCACCTCCATCACCTCCATCACTCCATCACTCCATCGCCATCACTCCATCACCGCCATCACCCCATCACCGCCATCAACGCCATCACTCGCCATCCACAACCCCATCACTCCATCACCTCCATCACCTCCATCACCTCCATCACCTCCATCACTCCATCACTCCATCACTCCATCACCTCCATCATCACATCACTCCATCACTCCATCACCTCCATCCATCACCTCACTCCATCACCTCCATCACTCCATCTCCTCCATCACTCCATCACCTCCATCACCTCCATCACCTCATCACCTCATCACTCCATCACCTCCATCACCTCCATCACTCCATCACTCCATCACTCCATCACCTCCATCACCTGCATCACTCCCGTCCTCCCACACGACAGCAGTCTGATGGTCAGGTGTCCACACACAGTCATTAACGAAGAAGGAGGTAAAGTGATAAAACTCCACTGTGATCTTCTAGCGTTTTATCCGATCTTCTCTCGGGTCACGGGGAGTCTGTGTCTATCTCAGGCGTCTATGGGCATTAATGCAGGATACACCCTGGATGGAATGCCAACCCATCACACACACACACACACACACACACACACACACATTCATACACTAGGGACAATTTTCCAAGGTGCCAATCAATCTACCGTGCATGTTTTTGGACCGGGGGAGGAAACCGGAGAACCCGGAGAAAAAAAACCCCCTGAGACACGGGGAGGGAGAAAGACACATGCACAAACTCCACACACACACACATGACCGAGACGGGAATCGAACCCGGACCCTGGAGGTGTGAGGCGAACGTGCTAACTACTAAACCGTGCTCATATATTCATCAATAAAGGCATTTTATGATTTTTATCTTCCCTCGTTTTGTACTTCGGAATAACATCAATGTTGTTGTTGTTTTCCTGTTTACAGGATTTGGATTTAGAGTTTTTTACAGTTATTAAAGTGAATAATATATAATGTTTCAAATCAACCTAAATATGTTTCATCTTCCTGAACGTTTTCTTAAGTTTATACGGCCTTAACCTTTTAAAATATGAAAGTCATTTTAGTTTAGATTTATTTGTTTTATGAGTGAAGAAATAAAAAGTTTGCCATTTGCAATAAACAAAATCATTAGTTTGTTAATTTGCATTTCATTTTCTCCCCAATATAGTTTCACCTCAGCAAATCCGGCCCTCTTTTACCAAAAGTTTGTACACCCCTGATTTAAAACAACCGAGTAGAAAAAAAAGAAGTCTGTATTTGAAATGAATGGGCCATGTGTGTGTGGAGTTTGTGCATGTTCTCCCCGTGGTTTTTTCTCCGGGTTCTCCGGTTTCCTCCCCCGGTCCAAAAACATGCACGGTAGGTTGATTGAATTGGGACACCTTGGGAAATTGTCCCTAGTGTATGAATGTGTGTGTGTGTGTGTGTGTGTGTGTGTGTGTGTGTGTGTGTGTGTGTGTGTGTGTGTGTGTGTGATGGGTTGGCATTCCATCCAGGGTGTATCCTGCCTTAATACCCATAGACGCCTGAGATAGGCACAGACTCCCCGTGACCCGAGGGAAGATCGGATATAGCGCTAGAAGATGAATGAATGTATTTGAAATGACCGCCAGATGGCGCCACAATGCTGCGTATTGATGCTTCATGACTGGTGGGTCGCATTAGCGTCACGGCCGATCCGCGTTTCAGCGGCGGAATTTAATCACGCCAAAGCGGATCTGAAGAAGTGACACTGATTTATCAAATTAAATAAACAAATCAATCGATCAATCGCAAAGATTTTCTCAATAAAGGAAAATGAAAGAGTTTTCAGCATTTTCTCCTGAAGATCACATTTACTGTAGACTTTCCACAAATAACAACAGTTTACGTCCGCACCGTGCTCAAAAGTATTCGGACACCCGGCTTTTCCACCCATATGAGGTTCTTCTTGGGTTTCCATCACTAGAACTTCTGCACAAAACAACAAAACATGCTGTGATGTGTGTGTGTGTGTGTGTGTGTGTGTGTGTGTGTGTGTGTGTGTGTGTGTGTGTGTGTGTGTGTGTGTGTGTGTGTGTGTGTGTGTGTGTGTGTGTGTGTGTGTGTGGATCTCCTGCTCTACACCTCCAACACTACTGGAGTTAATGTGACTGCAAATATATTTAAGGGAGGGGGTTCTAGTCCACTACTCACACAGCATTGTAATGAAGATGGAGGTGAGGTGATGTAGGTGCAGATGGAGCTGTTGGTGAAGATGTAGATAAAGATGTAGGTGGAGATGTAGATGAAGATTTGGGTGGAGATGTAGGTGGAGACGTAGATGTAGGTAAGGTGATGTAAGTAGAGATGTAGATGAATATGTAGATGGAGATGTATATAAAGATGTAGGTGGAGATGTAGGTAAAGATGTAGGTGGAGATGTAGGTGGAGAAGATGTAGGTGGAGATGTAGATGATGATTTAGGTGGAGATGTAGATGATGATGTATGTGGAGATGATGTAGGTGGAGATAATGTAGGTGGAGATGTAGATGAGATGATGTGAGGTGGAGATGTAGGTGGAGTTGATGTAGGTGGAGATGATGAAGGTGGAGATGTAGGTGGAGATGTAGATGAGGTGATGATGAGGTGGAGATGATAGGTGGAGATGTAGATGTGTAGGTGGAGATGATGTAGGTGGAGATGTAGATGATGATGTAGGTGGAGATGATTTAGGTGGTTATGTAGATGAAGATATAGGTGGAGATGTAGGTGAGGTGATGTAAGTAGAGATATAGGTGGTTAAGTAGATAAAGATGTAGATGTAGATGGGTGAGATGTAGGTGGAGATGTAGGTGGAGATGTAGGTGGAGATGTAGGTGGAGATGGAGATGGACATGTAGATGGAGATGTAGGTGGAGATGATGTAGGTGGAGATGTGGGTGGATATGAGGTGGAGATGTAGAGATGGAGATGTGGGGAGTGGCATGTAGATGAGATGGAGATGTAGTGTGGAGATGTAGATGAGATGAGATTGGAGATGTGATGAGATGTGGTAGTGTAGTGAGAGGTGGAGATGTAGTAGATGAGATGAGATGTAGGTGGAGATGATGGAGGGGAGATGTAGATGATGATGTAGGTGGAGATGATGTAGGTGGAGATGATGTAGGTGGAGATGTAGGTGGAGATGATGATGTAGGTGGAGATGATTTAGGTGGAGATGATGTAGGTGGAGATGTAGATGATGATGTAGGTGGAGATGATGGTTAGGTGGAGATGTAGATATAGGTGGAGATGATGTATGTGAGAGATGATGTAGGTGGAGATGATGTAGGTGGAGATGATGTAGGTGGAGATGTAGATGATGATGATGTAGATGGAGATGATGTAGGTGGAGATGTAGATGAGGTGGATTTAGGTGGAGATGTAGATGATGATGTAGATGGAGATGATGTAGGTGGAGATGATGTAGGTGGAGATGTAGATGATGATGTAGGTGGAGATGATGTAGGTGGAGATGTAGATGATGATGTAGGTGGAGATGATGTAGGTGGAGATGTAGATGATGATGTAGGTGGAGATGATGTAGGTGGATGATGATGATGATGTAGGTGGAGATGATGTAGGTGGAGATAGATGTGATGTAGGTGGAGATGAAGATGATGATGTAGGTGGAGATGATGTAGGTGGAGATGTGTAGGTGGAGATGATGATGTAGATGATGATGTAGGTGGAGATGATGTTGGTGGAGATGTAGATGATGATGTAGATGGAGATGATGAGGTGAGTGATAGGTGGAGATGTAGGTGGAGATGTAGATGTGGATGATGATGTGTGGTGGAGATGTAGATGATGATGTAGGTGGAGATGATGTAGGTGGAGATGTAGATGATGATGTAGGTGGAGATGATGTTGGTGGAGATGTAGATGATGATGTAGGTGGAGATGATGTAGGTGGAGATGTAGATGATGATGTAGGTGGAGATGATGTAGGTGGAGATGATGTAGGTGGAGATGTAGAGATGATGTAGGTGGAGATGATGTAGGTGGAGATGTAGATGATGATGTAGGTGGAGATGTAGATGATGATGTAGGTGGAGATGTATGTGGAGATGATGTAGGTGGAGATAATGTAGGTGGAGATGTAGATGATGATGTAGGTGGAGATGTGTAGGTGGAGATGAGATGATGTGTAGGTGGAGATGATGTAGGTGGAGATGTAGATGATGATGTAGGTGGAGATGATGTAGGTGGAGATGTAGATGATGATGTAGGTGGAGATGATGTAGGTGGAGATGATGTAGGTGGAGATGAAGAGATGATGTAGGTGGAGATGTAGATGATGATGTAGATGATGTGAGGTAGGTGATGTATGTGATGTATGATGTAGGTGGAGATGATGTGATGTGAGGTGGAGATGATGTAGATGATGATGTAGGTGGAGAGGATGTAGGTGGAGATGTAGATGATGATGTATGTGGAGATGATGTAGGTGGAGATAATGTAGGTGGAGATGTAGATGATGATTTAGGTGGAGATGTAGATGATGATGTATGTGGAGATGATGTAGGTGGAGATGATGTAGGTGGAGATGTAGATGATGATGTAGGTGGAGATGTAGATGATGATGTAGTGGAGATGATGTAGGTGGAGATGTAGATGTGATGTAGGTGGAGATGAGGATGTGTAGGTGTGATGGTGGAGATGTAGGTGTGATGAGTGGAGATGATGTAGGTGGAGATGAGATGATGATGTAGGAGGAGATGATGTAGGTGGAGATGATGTAGATGGAGATGTAGGTGGAGACGATGTAGGTGGAGATGTAGATGATGATAGGTGAGATGATGTGATGTAGGTGGAGATGATGTAGGTGGAGATGTAGATGATGATGTAGGTGGAGATGATGTAGATGATGGTGATGTAGGTGGAGATGATGTAGGTGGAGATGTAGCTGATGATGTAGATGGAGATGTAGGTGGAGGATGTAGATGATGATGTAGGTGGAGATGTAGATGATGATGTAGGTGGAGATGATGTAGGTGGAGATGTAGATGATGATGTAGGTGGAGATGATGTAGGTGGAGATGTAGATGATGATGTAGGTGGAGATGTAGATGATGATGTAGGTGGAGATGATGTAGGTGGAGATGTAGATGATGATGTAGATGGAGATGATGTAGGTGGAGATGATGTAGGTGGAGATGAAGATGTATGATGTAGGTGGAGATGATGAGGTGGAGATGATGAGGTGATGTAGATGTGATGAGATGGTGATGTAGATGATGATGAGATGGAGATGATGTAGGTGGAGATGATGATAGGTGGAGATGTGTAGGTGGAGATGTAGGTGATGTGTAGATGATGATGAGGTGGAGATTATGTAGGTGGAGATGTAGATGATGATGAGGTGGAGATGTAGATGATGATGTAGATGGAGATGTATGAGGTGAGATGATGTAGGTGGAGATGTAGATGATGATGTAGGTGGAGATGGATGTAGGTGGAGATGTAGGATGATGAGGTGGAGGTGTAGGTGGAGATGATGTGATGAGGTGGAGATGTAGGTGGAGAGGTGGTGGAGATGTAGATGTAGGATGTAGGTGGAGATGTAGGTGGAGATGTAGATGGTGATGTAGTAGGTGGAGATGTAGATGATGATGTAGGTGTGGAGATGATGTAGGTGGAGATAATGTAGGTGGAGATGTAGATGATGATTTAGGTGGAGATGATGATGATGATGTAGGTGATGATGATGTAGAGGATGATGAGATGTAGGTGGAGATGATGTAGGTGGAGATGTAGATGAGATGATGTAGGTGGAGATGATGTAGATGATGATGATAGGTGGAGATGATGTAGGTGGAGATGTAGATGATGATGTAGATGGAGATGATGTAGGTGGAGATGTAGATGATGATGTAGGTGGAGATGTAGATGATGGTGTAGGTGGAGATGATGTAGGTGGAGATGTAGATGATGATGTAGGTGGAGATGATGTAGGTGGAGATGTAGATGATGATGTAGGTGGAGATGATGTAGATGATGATGTAGGTGGAGATGATGTAGGTGGAGATGTAGATGATGATGTAGGTGGAGATGATGTAGGTGGAGATGTAGATGATGATGTAGGTGGAGATGATGTAGATGAGATGAGATGATGATGTAGTGGAGATGATGTAGGTGGAGATGATGTAGGTGGAGATGTAGATGATGATTTAGGTGGAGATGTAGATGATGATGTAGGATGATGTATGTAGAGATGATGTAGATGGAGATGATGAGGTGGAGATGATGTAGGTGAGTAGGTGGAGATGAAGATGAGTGATGTAGGTGGAGATGATGAAGGTGGAGATGATGTAGGTGGAGATGTAGATGATGATGTAGGTGGAGATGTAGATGATGAGTGTAGATGAGAGATGATAGGTAGATGATGAGATGATGAGATGTAGGTGAAGATGATGATGTAGGTGGAGATGATGTAGGTGGAGATGTAGATGATGATGTAGGTGGAGATGATGTTGGTGGAGATGTAGATGATGATGTAGATGGAGATGATGTAGGTGGAGATGATGTAGGTGGAGATGTAGATGATAGATGTGGTGGAGATGTGGTTGGAGATGATGTAGGTGGAGATGTAGATGATGATGTAGGTGGAGATGTAGATGATGGTGTAGCTGGAGATGATGTAGGTGGAGATGATGTAGGTGGTGATGTAGATGATGATGATGTAGGTGGAGATGATGTAGGTGGAGATGTAGATGATGATGTAGGTGGAGATGTAGATGATGATGTAGATGGAGATGATGTAGGTGGAGATAATGTAGGTGGAGATGTAGATGATGATGTAGGTGGAGATGTAGATGATGATGTAGGATGGAGATGATGTAGGTGGAGATGTAGATGATGATGTAGGTGGAGATGATGTAGGTGGAGATGATGAGGTGGAGATGTAGGTGGAGATGATGATGAGGTGGAGATGATGTGAGGTGATGTAGATGATGATGTAGATGATGATGTAGGTGGAGATGTAGGTGGATGATGATGTAGGTGGAGATGATGTAGGTGGAGATGTAGATGATGATGTAGGTGGAGATGGATGTAGGTGGAGATGTAGTGAGATGATTAGGTGGAGATGTAGATGATGATGTAGATGTGGAGATGATGTAGGTGGAGATGTAGATGATGATGAGGTGGAGATGTAGGTGTGATGTAGATGAGGAGAGCTGTGTAGGTGGAGATGATGAGATGGAGTGAGGTGGAGATGATGTAGGAGGAGATGTAGATGATGATGTAGGTGGAGATGATGTTAGGTGGAGATGTAGGTGGAGATGTAGATGATGGATGTAGATGGAGATGGATGGTCAGGTGGAGATGTAGGTGATGATGTAGATGTAGATGATGTGGATGTAGTGTGTAGGTGAGATGTAGTGATGTAGATGATGATGTAGGTGATGAGAGGTGGAGATGTAGATGGTGATGTAGGTGGAGATGTAGATGATGGTGTAGGTGGAGATGATGTAGGTGGAGATGGAGGTGGAGATGATGATGTGTAGGTGGAGATGTAGATGATGATGTAGGTGGAGATGAGGTAGGTGGAGATGTAGATGATGATGTATGGTGGAGATGATGTAGGTGGAGATAATGTAGGTGGAGATGTAGATGATGATTTAGGTGGAGATGTAGATGATGATGTATGTGGAGATGATGTAGGTGGAGATAATGTAGGTGGAGATGTAGATGATGATGTAGTGGTGGAGATGATGGAGGTGAGTAGGTGGAGATGTAGGTGGAGATGATGATGTAGGTGGAGATGATGTAGGTGGAGATGTAGGTGGATGATGATGTAGGTGGAGATGATGTAGGTGGAGATGTAGATGATGTAGGTGGAGATGTAGGATGGAGATGTAGGTGGAGATGATGTAGGTGGAGATGATGTAGGTGGAGATGTAGATGTGGAGATGAGATGATGATGTAGGTGGAGATGATGTGGAGCTGATGTAGGTGGAGATGTAGATGATGATGTAGGTGGAGATGTAGATGATGGAGATGTGATGAGGTGGAGATGATGAGATGGAGATGATGTAGGTGGAGATGTAGATGATGTGGAGATGTAGATGATGATGAGATAGGTGGAGATGATGAGGTGGAGATGTAGGTGGAGATGTAGATGATGATGATGGAGGTGGATGATGTAGGTGGAGATGATGTAGGTGGAGATGATAGGTGGAGATGATGGAGATGATGTAGGTGGAGATGTAGATGATGATGTAGATGTGAGATGATGTAGATGTTGATGTAGATGATGATAGATGAGATGTAGATGAGATGATGTAGATGATGTAGATGATGTAGATGGAGATGATAGATGTAGGTGGAGAGGTGGAGATGATTGTAGGTGGAGATGTAGATGATGATGTATGGTGGAGATGATGTAGGTGGAGATAATGTAGGTGGAGATGTAGATGATGATGTAGATGATGTAGATGATGTAGGTGGAGATGTAGGTGGATGATGATGTAGGTGGAGATGTAGGTGGAGGTGAGATGATGTAGGTGGAGATGATGTAGGTGGAGATGTAGGATGATGTAGGTGGGATGATGTAGGTGGAGATGAGATGATGGGTGGAGGTGGAGATGATGATTGTAGGGGTGGGGAGATTGTAGATGATGATGTAGAATGGAGATGATGTAGGTGGAGATTGTAGATGGAGAATGATGTAGGTGGAGATGTATATGCGATGTAGGTGGAGATGTAGATTAAGATGTAGGTGGAGATGATGTAGGTGGAGATGTAGTAGATGATGATGTAGGTGGAGATGAAGAGGTGGAGATGATGTGATGGTGGAGATGATGTAGATGGAGATGATATGTAGGTGGAGATGTAGATGATGATGATGTAGGTGGAGATGTAGGTGGAGATGAGTAGGTGATGAGGATGTAGGTGGAGATAGAGTGAGATGAGATGATGATGTCGTGAGGTGGAGATGCTAGATGGAGGAGATGGATTGGATGGAGCTGAATGGTGATGTGGAGATTGTAGGTGGAGATGTAGATGTAGATGGAGATGTAGCGGTGGAGATGTAGATGTAGGTGGACGATTTGTAACACTGACTGTAATTCCTGTCCTGTGGGGTTTTGGGGAGGAGGGATTTGGACTCTGTGACGCGTCTGATGCGGATCTGCAGAAGTGGAAAGAATCAAAGCCTGGAATGTGAGCAGGAACCTGAATCAGAGGCGTCCAAGTGGCCCGTGTTACCCATGCTGTCACCAGCAATGTTATCTCTCCATCCCTCCTCTCTCCATCCCTCCCTCAATGTTCCTCCCTCCTCCCATCCCTCCCTCCCTCCCTCTCTCCATCCCTCCATCCCTCGGCAGGATCCTGCATAATTTACACTCAGTGTGTCATCCCGTCACTTCTTGTCCTTTTCCCGGATTCTTGGAAGTGTCATTCGGAAAGCTTTCCGCTGTATTCCATGCGTTCTCTTCTCGCCCAACGCTTTCGCTCGCCATGTTTTCATCTCTGCAATAAATAAATAAACCAATAAATAAATAACCCCCCCCCCCGAACCCCAGAATCCTGACCCGGCGTTCCGATTTCCTTGTTTGACGTGCTGCTGAAAAGAAAACGCACCCGTCCCCCCAGGTGAATCTGTTGATCTCAGGGTTC
>JACRUU010000004.1:25557373-25579873 GCA_030449085.1 Kryptopterus vitreolus | reverse complement strand
AAACTTTATGATGAGTTTATGATCAATTTTCTATGAGCTATGACCAAAAATGTCTGAAATAGTATTTTGGGGGATTATAGCGCCCCCCTGTGTCCAAGTGGGTTAAGACTCTGTCAACCTTCCCTTCAAATTGAGCTCTACCATCTATCCAAGTTCTCTATCTATCTATCTGTCTCTGGGACTTACGGTTTGGTCTGCACGATACGTTTTCGGGTGTAATAATAATAATAATAATAATAATAATAATAATAATAATGGGGGAGCACGGTGGTTTAGTGGTTAGCACGTTCGCCTCACACCGCCAGGGTCCGGGTTCGATTCCCGTCTCGGCCATGTGTGTGTGGAGTTTGTGCATGTTCTCCCCATGTCTCAGGGGGTTTTTCTCCGGGTTCTCCGGTTTCCTCCCCCGGTCCAAAAACATGCACGGTAGGTTGATTGGCACCTTGGAAAATTGTCCCTAGTGTATGAATGTGGTGTGTGTGTGTGTGTGTGTGTGTGTGTGTGTGTGTGTGATGGGTTGGCATTCCATCCAGGGTGTATCCTGCCTTAATGCCCATAGACGCCTGAGATCGACACAGACTCCCCGTGACCCGAGGGAAAGATCGGATGAAAACGCTAAAAGATGAATGAATAATAATAATAATAATAATAATAATAATAATAATAATAATAATAATAATAATAATAATAATGATAATAATAATAATAATAATAATAACACTACGTGCTTGACCCCCTAAAAAAGCGCTAACTTTCCTGACTTCTTGGTCATAAAAAAAAAAATTCCCATATAACAGCTTTAGACTCGACCCACATGACCGTCATCAGTAACAAAGAACTTAAAAGAGTTGAAGTGAAGTCAGGAAGGTTTAGATGCAGCTCATGTGGAGTCTTCAGTGTGGAAATACTTTCAGGAACAGATTCTCTCCCCGGGAGCCCAGGGGGGGGGGGCGGGTGGGTAGTCAGAAGATTACACCTCAAACACAGCACAGCACTTTCTGCAGACAGACGAAAAGGGGAAGCCATGCCTTGTGAACTGCCTTCCAGACTATGGCACTGAATTCCAAGTGGGCTGAAAGCAGTGATCCCAAATAAAACCGAGCGGCTTGTGATCCCAGTGGATTCATCTCCGGTTCAGGATCTTCTCAGCAAAACTCTTCACAACTCTCTTCTTTCTCCTTCAGCCGCTGCTCGTAACCTCGGGGAAACCCTGGACAGACAACTGTCCTTCTCGTCTCATGTTGCTAACGTGACTCGCTCTTGTCGGAACCTTCTCCACAACACCAGAAGGATTCGACCATTTCTACACTGTTGCTCCCTCTACTGGATCCAACCTGCACAAGCTCTCCAACAACACCATCCCACTGTTGCGCCCTCTACTGGATCCAACCTGCACAAGCTCTCCAACAACACCATCCCACTGTTGCGCCCTCTACTGGATCCAACCTGCACAAGCTCTCCAACAACACCATCCCACTGTTGCGCCCTCTACTGGATCCAACCTGCACAAGCTCTCCAACAACACCATCCCACTGTTGCGCCCTCTACTGAATCCAACCTGCACAAGCTCTAGATCTATCTATCTATCCATACATCCATACATCCAACCAACTGTCCGTCCGTCCGTCCATCTATCCGTCCACCCACCCATTGACCCACCTACCTATCCATCCATCCATCCATATATGTAGGGGTGAATATTATGTCATTTCTTATAAATGTAGATTGGACTTTGACACATGCGAGGCCCGGACACGACCTTGTCGCTAATATTAAAGATGTTTTGGTACTTGGGTTTGATGACGCAACCCCAGTTAGAGGTCATTTATTTTGGGCATCATGGTCAAGTTACTATGAATACAATTAGACAATGCAAATGACTTGTATAAAAACGGCTTTGGAGCAAAAACATTCTATAAATCAAGCTGAGCTTAAGAACAGAAATTCACAGAGCTTCACTTTTTTTTTTTTTTTTATTCGAAGTTGGTTTTGCTTCCGACGTGTCGGAGCTCACGCAGAAAATTGGTCTTCTGGACTGAACCTGTGGGAGTGGATTGCAGTGCTGGATTGTGCTGAGCTTGTTCTCTATTTTGTGCTTCAGACTGATGGCTCTGCATGCTCTGATGCTCTTGGACATGGTGATGATGATGGGTGAAGGATGCTTCCAGAGCTTTGCTCTTCTCTGCTGCCACCAGTTCACTATGGCAGTGGTCGGCAAACCCCCGGGGGCAATTGGTACCGGATCCGTGCAGAAAGAATACATAACATTATTTCCATTTTATTTATTATCTGGTAATAATAATACTAATCTGGTAAATGTAAGAATTATAGATCTTGGAAAATTGACCCTAGTGTATGAATGCCCAATATATGGAGGGCTCAGGAAGACAAGTAAGACTTTAGAAGTCTTTGCCTAATGATAATACAGCTTCCAAATCCTGCCAAGAAATGGGAATATGTCAAGTTACAATGGGTGGTTGAAAAATTTACATTTTAATATTTAAAATAACCTGGAAATCTGGCCCCGGATAAGCAGAAGAAGATGGATGGATGGATGGATGGAAATCTCTGTGTCCAGAGGTAGGGTTGACGAGGCCTCTGCCTTCGACCATTGCCCAAACCACATTGCACAGGTCCCTTCTGAGTCTTCCTGCAGGTGGTGGGCTCACGGGAAGGTGTCCCCACGTCGCTCATTCGGGCTGAGCCCGACCGGGCCTCATGAGTGGAGGTCTGACCACCAGGGGCTCGCTTTCGAGCCCCAAACCCGGCTCCAGGGAAGGGTCCCGGCTGCGCCATACCGGGCAGACTGCAGACAGGCAGACTTGATTTAAATTTTTTAATGGATCTGAGTTACCCCCTAGTAGCTCTTTGCCTTGGGACACCCTATCAAGGGCATATAGCCCCCGACAGCGTAGCTCCTAGGATCATCCAGTTACTCAAACCCCTCCACCAAGATAAGGTGGCGGTTCAAGGAGGGGAAATAACCTGGAAATATTTGACCAAATTATGCATCCAGAAATACATTCATTAACATTTATTTGAATCATTACAGTTCTGACGATGCCACTAGAGTAGAGGTGGGCAAACTTTTTGTCTCAGGAACCACATTGACTTTTAAAATTTGACAGATGAGCCGGGCTAGCACCAGATGCATAAGTGTCAAACATGTACCTATACAATTCATTCATGTTAATGCTTAATGTATCATCGAGGATAATGCGCCACCTGGTGGAATGTCAAGCATTACAGGACAACGTCAAATGAATGCAATTATGATATGATTATCATGGGCGGATTAAAAGGACCAAGGGTCCGGATGTGGCCCGTGGGCCGTAGTTTGCCCACCCCTGCACTAGGGGGTCTCAAAGGGGGTGATCTTCTCAGCAGGGGTTCGCACACTGGGACAGATAAAATGAGCTGTATAGCTACACCTGTAGCTGATGGGACAATTCAGTGCACTGCAGAAAAATGAGACAAACACCAAGAATACGAGAGTGTATAAGTCTCCTTACAGTGATGGAATGCTAGTGGATGCCGAGGGAAGGTGTATTAATTTACAAGTGAATGCTCATCAAGCTCCAGCAAAACCAACGCCAGGACCTCCTTCAGGTGCAGGCAGAGCAGGAACAGAAATTACAGGAGATATTCCTGTTGCCACCATCACCACCACCACCATCCTGACCCACAAGTCTCCTGTCCTGCTCAACAAGATGTCGCAGGATGATCCCGGAGCATTCCTAGGGATATTTGAGTGGGTATCTCAGCACCCAGAAACTGCTGGCCAAGCACATCCTGGAATACAGAAAACCTGAACCTTGCCATTCTACAATTGAGTGGGCCAGACCCCAGAGCTCCACCGGCAGCTTGGAGTGGGACCAGTGTCAGCATCTGACATCATTGGATAAGGTGGAGACCACTTGTTGGCTTATTCAGGTGCCATCTTAGAATCTTAGACTACATCTGATGAGCTGATACACCTGATACAGCTGATGAGACTAGTCCAGCCTCCGGAGACAGAAACAGCATGCAAAGGGGAGCAGAAGAGGCTCCGGATAGTGATTGAGTGCCATACAGATGCCGAGGGAACTGCGAGCTGATCTGAAAGTGGGATCTGGCAGAAGACAAAAGCATGCTGGTCTGCGAAGGAGCTCCGCTAGGGACAAAAGGAAAGCATGGCAATCTGCAAGTGAGACAGCTGACACCGAGGAAAGATAGGCAAATCCAAGAAGGCCCTCAGAAGGGACAGCATACAGATGTGCAAGTGAGACTGTGTGACGACAAGAAACGATGGGTCGATCCATGAGTGGGCTTGAGCAGATGCTGAGGAAAGGTATTTGGAGAACAGTCGCTTCTGGCACCATTTTGTACCTGGTGGTGCAGGAAATCTGCTAATTCTCTGTAGTATAAATAGACTTCCACTCACACACCCCATTACAATGTTGTCTGCAGTGCTACTGTGACTCTCCAGCCCCTTTATCCTTCATCTCTCGCTACTATGCCCTTGCTCTGCCTGCTTTCCCGGGTCCACCCTCTGGTTTCGGATTCTCTCCTCTTGCTCTCTGGTTGAGCTTCGGCATGAGTAGTTCAGGGATGAAAATAAATAAAGAAGGCCCTGCTTGGAGAACTTTTGCATGTCTGTCTTTCTTCCAGCATGGAACCAGTAAACTTATTAAAGCCTTCTTCGTGCCAACGCACTAACCGCTGAAGCTCATCAAACATTGGAACTTGCTGGGAGAGGTGGTGTTTATGGAAAAAGCATGTTGTTTTCGTGATCCTTGTCCAAAATTGCATTGAGGTTTTGTTTTTGCAAGGTGGGTATCAGGGAACCACCAGCCATATCACCCTGTATCCGAAGACT
The DNA here is from genome assembly GCA_030449085.1 of Kryptopterus vitreolus. Taxonomy (NCBI): domain Eukaryota; kingdom Metazoa; phylum Chordata; class Actinopteri; order Siluriformes; family Siluridae; genus Kryptopterus; species Kryptopterus vitreolus. Next base: position 25,575,015 of record JACRUU010000004.1, on the reverse strand, counting down.
GATTGCCCAGTGAAGCTAAGCAGGGCTCAGGCTGTTTAGTACCTGGATGGGAGACCACCTGGGAATACTAGGTTGCTGCTGGAAGAGGTGCCAGGGCCAGCAGGAGGCGCTTACCCTGTGGGTTCTAACACCCCGTTATAGTGACAGGAGACACTATACAGTCAAAAAGCAGCGTCTTTCAGATGAGATGTTAACGTCAGGCTCTCTGTGGTCATTAAAAAGTCTTTGGAAAAAGAGTAGAGGCGTGTCTTCGGCATCCCGGCCCAATTCGCCCTCTGACCATCACAGCCTCCAAGCCATCCACCATATCTACTGATTGGCTTCATCATTTTGTCTCCTCTCCACCAGTAAATCGTGTGTGGTGGGAGTTCTGGCTCACTATGGCTGCCGTCGGATCATCCTAACCCAGCTTCATCCAGAGCAATGTGCAACTGGGCAATTGAGGGTTATGTACAGTACCTTGCTCAAGGGCGCATTAGTGGAAGCTTGGCAGTGCTGGGATTTGGACTCATTGTAAAGTCCATTCTTTTTACATCTGAGAACCATCTCCTTGAATGTAAAGCTTTTTTATTGACAGTCTCAGGAAGAATAGATGACAGGAGATAAGATTGCAGAGTAGGCTACAAGAGACAAGCTGCATTTTTTTCTCTGCCTGGATTGACAGGAGGTTCTTTGTCTCACAGTTGTTGCCTTAATTTAAATCTAAATATAGTTTTAAATGATACACAGTTTTTGAATAATACTGGGCGTTTGTGGTCTATTGATTTGCATCTCAGTGAAAAACACCAAGACTGGGCATGAAACACAAATACCCCCTGGATGGGTTGCCAGTCAATCCCAGGGCAATACCTGCTTTCATTCATATACAAGTGTCTCCGAATCTTCCCTCGGGTCACGGGGAGTCTGTGCCTATCTCAGGCCTCTATGGGCATTAAGGCAGGATACACCCTGGATGGAATGCCAACCCATCACACACACACACATTTACACACACATTCATACACTAGGGACAATTTTCCAAGGTTCCAATCAACCTACCGTGCATGTTTTTGTACCGGGGTAGGAAACCGGAGAACCCGGAGAAAAACCCCCTGAGACTCGGGGAGAACATGCACAAACTCCACACACACATGGCCGAGACAGGAATCGAACCCGGACCCTGGAGGTGTGAGGCGAACGTGCTAACCGCTAACCACCGTGCCCCTTACAAATGTTATTTGTAATTGCAAAAAAAAGATGTGTTTGAAATGGACCCCTCGATCCTGAGTGAAATTCATACAGCAGGAGTTGATCTACCTCGCCCGTCCTTGGGTGTGATGCTGCAGGTGCCACACGAGGCATCATTGCACTGTACAGCTCAAAACAAGTGTCCGCGTTCACCCGGAATCCACACCTCCTCCATGAACATTATTACCTCCCAGAACAAGGGCATACGTGGCCACGCCCAAATATAGCGGGATCGCCTCGTTATTAATGCGTGTATAACGTCTCCTATGTCTCCTATTACAAATATGAACGTCTAATGCGGCTGCGATATAAGTAAACCTGCTGATGACTTATCGCGCTAGAGGACGAGTTTTAGTCGCACGATATGGTTCACTTAGAAAATATCGCAAAAGTGTTGCGCGAAGGAGTCGTTATACACGCATTAATAACGAGGCCATCCCCCTTGTAATAGTGCGGGATTTCATGGAGGATGTGTCCTGTTATACCCAAGGCGAGGCGAGGTAGATCATGTGACCTGCGAAAAAAACGTTTCCATTACAGTTTTACAAATGATTCCTTTTTTTGCAAATTTCCATTAGGCGTATTTTCAATTCGCTATTGAAGGGTCACGGAAACGCGCTTTATTGAGAAATATGATCCAATGCTGCATACCTGCGATAATGATAAACCTGGATGCTTGAGTACATTTGAAGGCAAATACATTTTGTTTATCTCTACTTTAATTTACCTGCCTTGAAATATACTCACGTATACAACGAACTTTGATATATTATGTTTATAATGTTCATCATCTATTAATAAAATGATATTTACATTTACAGCATTCTGCAGACGCCCTTATCCAGAGCGACTTACAACTGAGCAATTGAGGGTTAAGGGCCTTGCTCAAGGGCTCCCACTAGTGGTAGCTTGGTGGTAGTGGTGGGGTTTGAACCCATGATCTTCTGGTCCAACACCTTAACCACTGGACCACCAAGTCCCCTTATTAATGACTCGAACACTGATTGATATTGATGATCAGTTCGGTGCAGGTTTCTTCCGTCGTTTATTCCTCTCTAACTTTTACAGCAAAGGATGTTTTCTGTTTGTAAGGAAGTACGTAGATAAATGATCACTTGCAAAACAGTCCCCTAGTACAGCGATACAGCGCTCGCAGCATTCGTTTGGAACGTGTCCTGGAAGTTTTCTTTTCAAAGCGATTTGTGCCAGATCAAAATGGCAAGGAAACAGGGTGAAGTCTGCACCAGGCGAATCTGGCGAGTAGGGAAGATGCGATGTGTGGAAGCCTGTAGATCATTTCTCTGGCGATCATTCTGATGAGCTCCAGGGGTTTTTTGAGCTCATTCCTGATCTCTCGTTGTCTTCCACTGATGTTCTTCCACTCAAGACACCTTAAATGACTCCTCGTTGCAGAATCGTTTGCATGTCGAATGACTCAGAGGTAGAAATGGTAGGTAAAAATATTACTCCGGTAAAAGTAAACTTTTCCACAAAAGGATTTGCCTTCAAATGTACTTAAGTAAGGGGCACGGTGATTTAGTGGTTAGCACGTTCGCCTCACACCGTCAGGGTCCGGGTTCGATTCCCATCTCTGGCATGTGTGTGTGGAGTTTGTGCATGTTCTCCCCGTGCCTCAGGGGTTTTTCTCCGGGTTCTCCGGTTTCCTCCCCCGGTCCAAAAACATGCACGGTAGGTTGATTGGCACCTTGGAAAATTGTCCCTAGTGTATGAATGTGTGTGTGAGTGTGTGTGTGTGTGTGTGTGTGTGTGTGTGTGTGTGTGTGTGATGGGTTGGCATTCCATCCAGGGTGTATCCTGCCTTAATGCCCATAGACGCCTGAGATAGACACAGACTCCCCGTGACCCGAGGGAAGATCGGATAAAGCGCTAGAAGATGAATGAATGAATGAATGAATGGATAAATGTACTTAAGTATCCAAAATAATTATTAGTGACGTGTGCAAAAGCGTCACTATTATAATCTCTCTCTGGCTTCGGTCAAATTTCCCACAAGGAAAGGACATGCCGAGTAGACGTGAGGGAAGCATGTGTATGGTAGCGGTATGGGGAAAACAGGAGAATGAATGAAACCAGAAGTCAGAAGATCCTGACATTCCTCTGATTGGTGGATTGCTGCATGCTTGACCAGTTTTTTTCATTCATTCATTCATCTTCTTACCGCTTTATCCGATCTTCCCTCGGGTCACGGGGAGTCTGTGCCTATCTCAGGCGTCTATGGGCATTAAGGCAGGATACACCCTGGATGGGGTTCCAACCCAATCGCACACACACACACAAACACATTCATTTTTCCGAGGTGCCAATCAACCTACCGTGCATGTTTTTGGACCGGAGGAAACCGGGGGAAGCCAGAGAAAATCTCCATAAACTCACATGGTGGAGGCGGGACTCGAACCCCGACCCTAGAGGTGTGAAGCAAACGTGCTAACCACTAAACCTGAATTCATAAAATGTGGTTGAATAAAAAAATAGAAAAAAGAGAACGATTTAACTTTGAAATACTTCAGTAAATAGGCAGAAAAGGTACTTAAATACAGTAAGATATGACTGTATGTTCACCACTGATAATATTTTAGACCTGATTTATTTATTTGGTAACTTTGATGATTATTCCGAATAAATATTCCAACTTCCAAGTACCACTGTTTTTCGATTTAACCCCCCCCCTCTCCCTCCACCACAACCCCCCCCCCCCTTCCCTGAACAAAAAAAAAACTTCAGGTCATTGGTGTCAGTGTATGGAAAAAGTGGCTTGTTGAGCTGCGGGAAAATTACAGGCTGGATGGAGCGTGGGGGCCTGAGCTTTCTCGCTCCTCCACTGTTCTTACGCTGTCGCCCTCTCCGCTCACTCCCTCTCCGCTCTGACAGCTTAATTAGTGGGCAGCAGCAGGAGCTGAATAGCGCTTTGGCGACGCACGCCTCCACCTCGCCTCACAAGGGCGGGACACAGCTGCACGCCACGCGGGAAAAAAAAACAAAACAAAAAAACCACCGTCACCACCACCATTATGTCACCATGTCCGTCCCAAAGCCGAGGCCTACAGATGATCAAATAAGGACCAGCTGGGCGAGAAAGCCAGGAGAAGTTTGGTGGCCTTCTCTTTTATACACTTTCAGCATGTTTTTTCCTGCAGGTTCTTATCGGCAAAAATACTTCACCTGTGCATGAAGAATCATTCATTCATCTTCTACCGCTATACCCGATCTGCCCTCGGGTCACGGGGAGTCTGTGCCTATCTCAGGCATTAAGGCAGGATACACCCTGGATGGAATGCCAACCCATCGCAGGACACACACACACACACACACACACATTCACACACTAGAGACACTTTTCCAAGGTGCCAATCAACCTACCATGTTTTTGGACCAGGGGAGGAAACCGGAGAACCCGGAGAAAAACCCGCTGAGGCACGGGGAGAACATGCACAAACTCCACACACACATGACCGAGACGGGAATCGAACCCGGACCCTGGTGGTGTGAGGCGAACGTGATAAACACTAAACCACCATGCATGAAAATATCCAAGTTTTAAGATGCAGGAAGACGTGCAAACAATAAAAGTGGGGTGCAGGGTGAAGTGGGTGGAGAAGTGAAGAAAAGAGTGGGGTGCAGGATGGAGCGGGTGGAGACAACAAGCAAGGAGTGCATGTAGGGTGGAGTGGGTGGAGAAGGGAAGAAAAGAGTCGGATTGCAGGGTGGAGGTTATAAGAAAAGAGTGGGGTACATGGTGGAGTGGTTGGAGAAGTAAAAAGAGTGCAGGCAAGGTGGAGCAGGTGGAGAAGTGAAGAAAAGGGTGGAGTGGGGGGACAAGTAAAGAAAAGAGTGGGGTACAGGGTGGAGCAGATAAGAAAGAGTTGGGTACAGGGTGGAGCAAATAAGAAAAGACTGGGGTGAAGGGTGGAGCACATGGAGAAGTGAAGAAAAGACTGGGGTGAAGGGTGGAGCACATGGAGAAGTGAAGAAAAGACTGGGGTTATGGGTGAAGCACATGGAGAAGTGAAGAAAAGACTGGGGTGAAGGGTGGAGCACATGGAGAAGTGAAGAAAAGAGTGGGGTGAAGGGTGGAGCACATGGAGAAGTGAAGAAAAGAGTGGGGTGCAGGGTGGAGCAGATAAGAAAAGACTGAGGTGAAGTGCGGAGCAGGTGGAGAAGTGAAGAAAAGGACGGAGTGGAGGAACAAGTAAAGAAAAGAGTGGGGTGAAGGGTGGAGCAGGTGGAGAAGTGAAGAAGAGAAGAATGCTGAGGATGGAGGAAAAGAGGAAGGAGGAGGTGGAGGAGGTTTATGGATGTAATGAGGGAATGTATGCAGGTAGAAAGAGGCAGGTGTACAGGACTGGGGTTGTAGGGGAGAAGGATGATGCTCTGTGGCGCCCCCTAAAGGAGAAATGTGGTGTTCATGATAATACTGAAGGATTCTCAGGATTTAAAGGGGGAAAAAAAAATTCCGTTTTGTTTGCAATCAGAAAAGGAATTACGCTCCAGCTGTGCCCCAAAGTCCCTTTAATCAGATCAGATCAGATCAGATCAAGTCAGATCAGACATCAGATCAGATCAAGTTTCTTTAGCAGTAAACAGAGATCATTTCTTTTGTCACGGGAAACACCACGCTCCAAAAAACGATCCTTTCATTCCGTTTTTCTTCCCGACAGTTCATTTTTTAAATCTCGGAAAAATATATATTTTAAATCTCACACACGTGATAAACTCATGTTCTTGTTAGCATAGAATCTACAAAACACGTAACTAGCGCCCATGCTAATTATATTATGACTGTAATGAAATATTGGAGATTTTTTACGGCCCGCGGGCCACACCCGGCCCATTTACGGCTTACCGATGCAAATCTCGGCTCCGGGTGTGACCCCCATAGAACCCGGTCCGTTTAATGTTTAGAGCTGATATTCATTTTCTATGGTAAAAATTCGTCCCGGGCCAAAAAAAGACGCATTTGCCCCGATTACCCATAATTCCCTGTGGTATTTCGGACACAGTGTCATATCAGTGCGATGTCATCACCGACCCGGACGAGTGGATACGTCGATCCGGCCAAACAGCAGAGCGTGTAGTGTTACAGTTTGTAGTGTTACAGTTTGTTGTGTTACTGTTTGTTGTGTTACTGTTTGTAGTGTTACAGTTTGTAGTGTTACAGTTTGTAGTTCTACTGTTTGTAGTGTTACAGTTTGTTGTGTTACTGTTTGTAGTGTTACAGTTTGTAGTGTTACAGTCTGTAGTGTTACAGTTTGTAGTGTTACAGTTTGTAGTGTTACTGTCTGTAGAGTTACAGTTTGTAGTGTTACAGTCTGTAGTGTTACAGTCTGTAATGTTACAGTTTGTAGTGTTACCATTTGTAGTGTTACCATATGTAGTGTTACAATCTGTAGTGTTACTGTTTGTAGTGTTACAGTCTGTAGTGTTACTGTTTGTAGTGTTACAGTCTGTAGTGTTACTGTTTGTAGTGTTACAGTCTGTAGTGTTACTGTTTAGTAGTTTTGTAGTGTTACAGTCTGTAGTGTTACAGTTTGTAGTGTTACAGTTTGTAGTGTTACAGTTTGTTGTGTTACTGTTTGTCATGTTACTGTTTGCAGTGTTACAGTTTGTTGTGTTACTGTTTGTAGTGTTACTGTTTGCTGTGTTACAGTTTGTACAGTTTGTTGTGTTACTGTTTGTAGTGTTACAGTTTGTTGTGTTACTGTTTGTCTGTAGTGTTGTAGTTTGTTACAGTGTTACTATGTGCAGTGTTACTGTTTGTAGTGTTATCCAGTCTGTTTGTAGTGTTACAGTTTGTAGTGTTACAGTTTGTTGTGTTACTGTTTGTAGTGTTACAGTTTGTAGTGTTACAGTTTGTAGTGTTACAGTAGTTGTTACACTGTTTTACAGTTTGTAGTGTTACAGTTTGTAGTGTTACTGTTTGCAGTGTAGTGTTACTGTCTGTAGTGTTACAGTTTGTTGTGTTACTGTTTGTCGTGTTACTGTTTGTAGTGTTACTGTTTGTAGTGTTACTGTTTGTTGTGTTACTATGTGTAGTGTTACTGTTTGTAGTGTTACTGTTTGTTGTTGTGTTACAGTTTGTAGTGTTACAGTTTGTTGTGTTACTGTTTGTAGTGTTACAGTTTGTTTGTTACTGTTTGTAGTGTTACTGTTTGTTGTGTTACTGTTTGTTGTGTTACTGTTTGTTGTGTTACTGTTTGTTGTGTTAGTGTTACTGTTTGTTGTGTTAGTTTGTAGTGTTACTGTTTAGTTTACAGTTTGTTGTTACTTTGTAGTTTACAGTTTGTAGTGTTACAGTTTGTGTTGTTGTGTTACTGTTTGTAGTGTTACTGTTTGTAGTGTTACAGTTTGTCGTGTTACTGTTTGTAGTGTTACAGTTTGTTGTGTTACTGTTTGTTGTGTTACTGTTTGTAGTGTTACTGTTTGTTGTGTTACTGTTTGTTGTGTTACTGTTTGTTGTGTTTACAGTGTTTTACTGTTTGTGTTGTGTTACTGTTTGTTAGTGTTACTGTTTTTAGTGTTACAGTTTGTAGTGTTACTGTTTGCAGTGTTACAGTTTGTCATGTTACTGTTTGTAGTGTTACAGTTTGCAGTGTTACAGTTTGTCATGTTACTGTTTGCTGTGTTACAGTTTGTTGTGTTACTGTTTGTAGACTGTTTTGCTTTCCAGTTAAATTCAGGACATTAAAATCGGATCACAACCCCTTTTGCCAATAAAGCTGAAGGTCCAATGGTAACCCGTTTTATATCAAGAATACGATGTGATGATTGGTATATTTTATTGCTTCTCTACATAATACACACTTATTACAGGAGCGAAATGTAATACTCAAAAGACCTGGCGTGGAAAAACTCTTACAATTAGGTATGATCGAAAAATGAGTACTCATGTCATGCTTTACTTTTCTCATTAACACACACACACACGCGCACACACACACACACACACACACACACACACACATTCCATTTCACACCATTCGCTTTCTTTCTTGGAAGTGTCAGACTTGTAATATTATTATACACCGTGAACCGTGTTTCCAAAAATAGCCGCACTGTACGAACACACACACACACACACACACACACACACACACACACACACATACGCACGGAGCAGAAAAAGCAGAAACACAGTCTCGCTGTCACAGAGGCTGATTTGGATTTCACACCCAGTGAAGTGTAATTTTGATCTTGTCCTCTATCTCGTCTGGGTATTAGCCGTCCTCGGAGCGTTTCATCGCTTTAGATCTCTTACAGCTCCGGAATAATACAGAGTTATTATCAGCTGGCAGATTCCCAATCCACTCCTGTAATTATGTGTTTATTATATGTTTATGTTTTTCGCAGTAACTGTAACAACTGTTACTTTGATTTTGTAATTATATTACATAACGCCGTTACATGTAACTACTTACTCCCCAACTCTGTATATGTGTGTGTGTGTGTATAATATATATATATATATATATATATATATATATATATATATATATATATATATATATATATATATTTCTGATTTGCCATTTCCCAGACAGTCATCAGCCACTGTTAGAAATTCGGCACATGGATGAGAAGTTCTGACTTCAGTACATTAAGCGCAAAGGACCGAAGGTTCCAGTTACAGTCAATCACATGTGCAGTAACACAGTCGATAATTGTGATTAGTGATCGACGTTCAGTGATCTCCGGTTTGGGTCACATGTTTAGCTTGAGCTAAGTTTTCCCATTTTTATATATATATATATATTTTTTTGTAAGGCTGATTTATTCTCAAACATACTCTCGTACCTCTTCACTGTAGTGTGCACATTTTATCGGAGAAAGCGATTCGGAATACATCCACGAGCCCCTTGTTATCCACAACATCAACAGGCCTACAGTCCATTTAGTGTTACTGTCTGTAGTGTTACAGTCTGTAGTTGTTACTGTCTTACCATTTGTAGTAGTGTTACAGTCTGTAGTGTTACAGTCTGTAGTGTTACATGTTGTTACTGTTTGTAGTGTTACTGTTACAGTCTGTAGTGTTACTGTCTGTAGTGTTACAGTTTGTAGTTTTACTGTCTGTAGGGTTACAGTTTGTATTGTTACTGTTTGTAGTGTTACAGTCTGTAGTGTTACAATTTGTAGTTTTACTGTTTATAGTGTTACAGTCTGTAGTGTTACTGTCTGTAGAGTTACCATCAGTAGTGTTACTGTCTGTAGTGTTACTGTCTGTAGTGTTACAGTCTGTAATGTTACAGTTTGTAGTGTTACTCTCTGTAGAGTTACAGTTTGTAGTGTTGCCATCAGTAGTGTTACTGACTGTAAAGTTACCGTTTGTAGTGTTACAGTTTGCATTGGTACTGTTTGTAGTGTTACAGTTTGTAGTGTTACAGTCTGTAATGTTACAGTTTGTAGTGTTACCATTTGTAGTGTTACCATCTATAGTGTTACTGACTGTAAAGTTACTGTCTGTAGTGTTACAGTCTGTAATGTTACAGTTTGTAGTGTTACCATCTGTAGTGTTACTGTCTGTAGAGTTACAGTTTGTACTGTTAAAGTTTGTAGTGCTACCATTTGTAGTGTTACCATATGTGGTGTTACAGTCTGTAGTTTTACTGTTTGTAGTGTTACAGTCTGTAGTGTTACAGTTTGTAGTGTTACAGTCTGTAGTGTTACTGTTTGTAGTGTTACTGTTTGTAGTGTTACTGTCTGTAGTGTTACAGTTTGTAGTGTTACAGTCTGTAATGTTACAGTTTGTAGTGTTACCATTTGTAGTGTTACCATATGTAGTGTTTGTAGTGTTACAGTCTGTAGTGTTACTGTTTGTAGTGTTACTGTAGTGTTACTGTTTGTAGTGTTACAGTCTGTATGTTACAGTGTAGTGTTACTGTTTTACCATATGTAGTGTTACAGTTTGTAGTGTTACAGTCTGTAGTGTTACTGTTTGTAGTCTGTAGTGTTACTGTAGTGTTACAGTCTGTATTTGTAGTTTTACTGTTTGTAGTGTTACAGTTTGTTTGTAGTGTTACTGTCTGTAGAGTTACAGTTTGTAGTGTTACAGTCTGTAGTGTAGTAGTGTTACAGTTTGTAGTGTTACAGTGTAGTGTTACTGTAGTGTTACTGTTTGTAGTGTTACAGTCTGTAGTGTTACTGTTTGTAGTGTTACAGTTTGTAGTGTTACTGTCTGTAGTGTTACAGTTTGTAGTGTTACAGTTTGTAGTGTTAGTGTTGTTACAGTTGTAGTGTTACTGTACATTGTGTTAGTGTTACAGTGTAGTTTACAGTAGTGTAGTGTTACAGTTTGTAGTGTTACAGTTTGTAGTGTTACAGTTTGTAGTGTTACAGTTTGTAGTGTTACCGTTTGTAGTGTAGTACAGTTTGTAGTGTTACAGTCTGTAGTGTTACTGTTTGTAGTGTTACAGTTTGTAGTGTTACTGTTTGTAGTGTTACTGTTTGTAGTGTTACAATGTTACTGTTTGTTGTTAGTGTTACTGTTTGTAGTGTTACAATCTGTTGTTACTGTTTGTAGTGTTACAGTTGTGTACTGTTTGTAGTGTTACAGTGTTGTTACTGTTTGTAGTGTTAGGTGTGTTACTGTTTGTTGTGTTACAGTGTTGTTGTGTTACTGTGTTAGTGTTACAGTTTGTAGTGTTACTGTCTGTAGTGTTATGTTACAGTTGTAATGTTACGTAGTGTTACAGTTTGCAGTGTTGCGTTTGAAGTGTTACTGTTTGTAGTGTTACCCTCTGTAGTGTTACTCTCTGTAGAGTTACAGTTTGTAGTGTTACAGTCTGTAGTGTTATGTTATTACAGTTTGTAGTGTTACCATTTGTAGTGTTACCATGTAGTGTTACATCTGTGTTACAGTCTGTAGTGTTATAATATAACATTTAAATAAAGGACAGTTTAACTCTTTTTACTTAAAATATGTGGCAATATGAACTTTAATCTTTTTGTCCAATATTGTGAATGCACACATTTTTTGTTTTTTCTTTCTCTCTTAAACACGTCCTTGTTGTCACAAAGAACGGCCCAAATCAGGAACAGGTTCAGAAGCAGAATCTTTGAGAGGAACAAAAATAACAATTTTATTTCTTTCTTTCTGTCTTTTTTTTTTTTTTAGAAAATAAACTTAAAGGATTATTTGCTTTTCAAACCATTGGCAAGGCTGCTATTGTTATTTTTTCCCTTTTGACAGTTTTATGCATAACAAAGCACATGCAAATTATTAACTTTTTATTGATCAGGCAAAGACCTGAAGACTCTCTCTCTCTCTCTCTCTCTATCTCGCGAGATCACTCTCTCTCCTCTGCTCAGCTCGCCTCTCTATCTCGCTCTCTCGTTACTACACGCTCGTCTACGCGAGTCTCAGCGCGAGATCTCGCGCTATCTCTCGAGCGCGACTCGGCCCTAGAGCTATCACGCGCGCGAGCGCGACTCAGCGCGCGCGCGAGCGCTCGCACTAGCTCGCCTCAACTCGAGATCTCTCGCGCGCGACTCTAAAGAGCGCTACAGCTCTAGAGCCTCTCCCTCTCTCTCTGCTCTTACACGTCTCTCTATCTCTCTCTCATCCGCATCTCTCAGTCGATCCTCTCTCTCTATCTTCCTGCTCTCTCAACTCCTGCTCTCTATTCAAGCTCTCTATCTAGCCGCATCTCTCAGTCTAACCCTCCTCGCTCTCTCTACTCTATGCCTCTCATCTCAAGCTCCTCTGCTTCCCTATCCCTCCGTTCCCATCTCCTCCCTGGTATCTTCTCTGTCAGCATCTACTCTCTCACTTGCTATCATCTCCAATCTTTCTCCTCTCTTGGCTCCCTCGCGATACCTCTCTCTCTCTGTCTCTCTCTCTCTATCCCTAACATGCATCTCTCCTTCCTTCTATCCTCTACTCCGGTATCTCTGTATTCGGCTCTCATCTCTCAGACGATCCTCTCTCTTATACACGATAGATCGAGAAATCTCTAGCTCTCTCTCGCCAGAAATCTCAGCACACTAGAGGAGCCCTACGATCTCTCCCTCTCTAGAGGAGGGAGAGCTCGCCCGCCCTCTCCCTCCCAAGCGATAGAGCGTCACGAAAAGAGCGCTGACTCGCTATAAGCGGATAGACGAGGCTCTCGAGAGAACGAACGCCTCTATAACCCTCCGCGCGGATAGCTCTCTCTCTCGAGCATCTCTCTAGCTCCCTCAACTCTATGCCCTCTGATCGCTAGCTCAGAGAGCTCAGGCTATCCTCTAGATCACTCTCTCGCTCTACCTCTATCTCGGATATCTCTCTCTATAGATCTCTCTCACTCAGCTCTCTCAGCTATCGAAGCTCTAAGGGTCTCTCTCTCTCTATCTCTCTATCGACTCAGCTCTCACTCTCTCTTTCAGATCATCCTCTCTCTTCTCTCTCACTCTGTCCTCTCTGATCTCTCTATCTCTCTATCCTCACTATCACCCCTCTCTCTCTCTTTAACTCTCTCTCTCTTTCTCTAACTCTCTCTCATTCTCTGTCACTCACTCCCTCTCTCTCACTCTTTCTCTCTTTCTCTCTTTCTCTCACTCTCTCTCACTCTCCCTCCCTGTCTCTCTCTCTCTCTCTGCTCTTCTCTCTCCCTCTTCTCCTTCTCTCTCCTCTCCTCTCTCTCTCTCACTCTCATTCTCTCTCCCCTACTCTCTCCCTCTATCTGTCACTCTTTCCCTCACTTTCTCTCTCACTATCTCTCACACGCTCTCTCTCTCTCTCTCTCACTCTCTCCGCTTCCCTTCCTTTTTTTTACCTTTACGTTTCCTTGTTATCAGTAACGTTTCCACACATCACACAGCTGGAGAATTATGCACACGTACAATTATACAAAACCTCCCTCCAGAAAATGGCATTTAAATAGAAAAATAAAGAAACAAACAAAAAATAAAACAAAAACAAAATAAAAGAATGGTGTTGTTTTGTTGTTTGTAACAAACATCAAATGACAACTAATGCACATGCTGGGGTTTGACACGAATATTTTGGCATGGCATTTCTTTTCAATAAATCAGTGTGTCATCTTTATCTTTATCTTCCTAAATAGAATATAATAGAAAAAAAGAAACCAGTCCTTAAAGTCCAAGAAGTCCAAACTTTTTTTTTTTCATTCAGTGGTGTGTGTGTGTGTGTGTGTGTGTGTGTGTGTTTGTGTGTGTGTGCATGTGTGTGTGTGTGTGTGTGTGTGTGTGGGTGTGTGTGGCACTTGAGATTCCCCTCAAGAGATAAATAATCTCTGTAAAAAATAATCTCTCCCTCTGTATTGTAGATGAAGCTCCGAGTGTGCGTCGTCCGAGCCGGTAAGAAGGTCAGGCTGTAAAATTCCTGTTTTGTTTTTTTTTGTTTTAATTTGTTTGTTTGTTTGTTTGTTTGTTTGTTTGGAAAAAGGGGCGGGGCAAAGAGCAGCCCGATAACACAGAAGGCAGAGATAAATGAGTTTGTCGGGAACAGAAAATTCCATGCTTCATGCTTTTCACCCGTTATTAAGCGACTCGTTTCCGATTTACGCTCCGTGGATAATAATAATAATAATAATAATAATAATAATAATAATAATAATAATAATAATAATATTAGACGCTCATCTCAGTGCGAGAACCAAAAAGGGGAAGGGAAAAAAAAGAGATTTTGGTTTAGGAGCAGCTTTATTTTATGTCTAGAATCAATACCCTGGTTTATTGAGTTTGTGGGCGTGGCCTGGGCGTGGCCTGGGCGTGGAGGGGAGGGTTTTCCTTGTTCAGACGGACTTGCGTCGCCTCATCAGGCGCGAGTTGTCCGTGAAGCTGTGCAGGCCGGGGGAGACGGAGCTGATGGGGGAGGGCAGGAAGCTGTTCTTCAAGGCGCTGGGTGAAATCTCCTCGATGTGGTACGTCACCGGCGAGTGGAAATATCTCGGCTGGCACGTGAAGGAGTTCTGGTGCGCGAACGGCCTTGCGCCCAGCCCTAACCCCCCTCCTCCTCCTCCTACTCCTCCTCGTCCCTACCTCCACCTCCTCCACCCCTCACCTCCTCCACCACCGCCGCCACCGTCCCCCGCCAGCATGGCCGAGCTGCCGAAGTCATGCGAGTGATAATGCATGCAGGAGCAGACAGACTGCAGGTCGGCCACTTCGGGCCGGTACTGATCCCGCCTCCTTCGGTGCATCCGCCCGGCCACGGCGTCCTCCTGAACGTGCACGATGACGCTGCTCCTGTTCCCGGCTAAGGAGGCGCGCTCCTCGGCGTCCCGCCGCTCGTCCTCGCTGTTCATGGTGAGGAAGCGCAGCACCACCAGGTTCAGGAAGGCCCCGATGACCGTCAGGCCCACCAGGATGTACATAAAGCTGAAGGCCACGTACAGAGGCTTTCTCTGCAGAGCGCGGTTCTTCTGCAGCGCCACAAAGTCGCCGAAGCCGATGGTGGTGAGCGTGATGAAGCAGTAGTAGTACGACTGGAAGAAGCTCCAGTCCTCGTAGTGCGAGAAAGCGGCGGCGCCGATGCACAGCGTCCCCATGCACGAGAAGAACCCCACCGTCACCATGTTCTCCATGGACACCTCGGTGATGCGCATCCCGCAGCACTTCTTAATGCGCTTCAGCAGGTACTTCACGAACGTGTTCATGCGCTCGCCCAGGCTCTGGAACATCACCAGGGTCAGAGGGATTCCCAGAACCGCGTAGAACATGCAGAAGGCCTTCCCCGCATCCGTACCGGGAGCCGCGTGGCCATAACCTGCAGGGGAGCACCACAAAATACATGTTCAAATCTCAGCAAGGAGAAGATATGTATGAAAATTTCATTTAAAAAAAAGTTAAATAATACAAGTTGAAATAAAAAAAAAAAACCTTAAAATAAAAAATATTTCATTTTTCACTTTTTTATTTTATTTTAAATATATATATATATATATATATATATATATATATATTTAAAAAGTAGTATGTTTTTTATATTTTGTTTTTGCTTTTTTTTAAATGCAAAAATACAATTCCGCAATAATTTCAGTGAAATAAATCCACGATAAAAATAGGAATGTAACACAAACATACAAACGTACATATTTCACCTTCACCAGTCCCAACATTGTTTTTTGTTTTCTTTTTTTTATCTTATTATCTTATTACATTTTATCTTATTACAATTTTATTGCAATTATATTTTATTACATTTTCATTCATTTTTATCCTGTTTATGTTTAATTTTTTATTTTATCTGATTTTCACACAATTGTTTGAAGTTTTCCGTCCTTTTTATTTTCTTGTTGTTGTTTTTTTTAACACATTAAAACATATTATTTCAGTATATTTTGACCCTATGATCAAATTTGTAATATTTGTAATTGTTTTTTATTTATATTATTTTTATCTGTGATTATTATTATTATTATTATTATTATTATTATTATTATTATTGTATTACTTATTATTATTATATTATTATTATTATTAGTATTATTATTATTATTATTATTATTATTTATTATTATTATTATTATTATTATATTATTATTATATTATTTTATGTATTATTATTGTCTTTCAATTTTAAAGTTTGAATATTTTTTTACCATTTGTTAGCATTTTTTATATATTTTAATTCATATTTTTATCAAACTATTTATCAATGACTTTCTTGCACTTATATTTTATTATATTATTTTAATCCTTTTTTATATTCTGTTATTTTTTTGATATTATTTCCATAAAATTGCATTAACTTAAAAATCCTTATTTTAATTTATTTTCTTATTTTTTTCATCCTTTTTTCATTTTATATATTGATTTTATAACCAAATTATATCTTATGTTTACACACACACACACACACACACGTTCTTTCTATTTTTAATTCATTTCATTTCCACCGTTTTTTATCATTTCAATTACTTTTCTTATCACATCATTTTCTTCATTTGCATACTGGATCCTGATTGGCTGTTGCACCCGTTACGACCCCATAACAAATGAAGCGCAATCACAGTTTCTCACCCTACAGAGTTTTTTTATCCATTTACGGTTACATGATAAAAAAAAGCGATCGATTGTGTTGATCGATGTCGTATCGGGGAATCCACTTTTGCCCTGCGTGAGCAAAAAGATTAACTTTGCGGTACCGAAAATGTATTAACTACACAACACACACACACACACACACACACACACACAACAACGCATACACACACTTTTTTAAAAAAAACGAGCCGAGTCATTAATCTCGGTGTGGGTTCAGACATCGGAGTGGGTGCGTTCGATTAGTCAGACGTCTCCTCTATTCCCTAATTCCCTTCCTCACGAAGGACGACGGAGGGAACGATGGAGGGAATGGCATAGGGAACGACGGAGGGAACGACAGAGGGAATGATGGAGGGAACGACGGAGGGGACGACGGAGGGAACGAGGAGGGAATGACAGAGGGAACGATGAGGGAACGACGGAGGAGGGAACGACAGAGAGAATGATGGAGGGAACGACGGAGGGAACGACAGAGGGAACGACAGAGGGAACGACAGGAGGGAATGACGACGGGAACGACGGAACGACAGAGGGAGGGGACGACGGAGGGAACGATGGAGGGAATGACAGAGGGAACGATGGAGGGAATGAAAGAGGGAACGATGGAGGGAACGACAGAGAGAATGATGGAGGGAACGACGGAGGGAACGACGGAGGGAACGACGGAGGGAACGACGGAGGGAACGACAGAGGGAACGACGGAGGGAACGACGGAGGGAACAATGGAGGGAACGATGGAGGGAACGACGGAGGGAACGATGGAGGGAATGACGGAGGGAATGACGGAGGGACTGACAGAGGGAACGATGGAGGGAATGACGGAGGAAACGACGGAGGAAACGACGGAGGGAACGACGGAGGAAACGACGAAGGGAACGACGGAGGGAACAATGGAGGTAACGATGGAGGGAACGACAGAGGGAACGATGGAGGGAATGACAGAGGGAACGACGGAGGGAATGACAGAGGGAACGACGGAGGGAACGACAGAGGGAACGACGGAGGGAACGACGGAGGAGGGAACGACAGAGGGAACGACAGAGGGAACGACAGAGGGAACGACAGAGGGAACGACAGGAGGGAATGACGACAGGGAACGATGGAGGGAATGACAGAGGGAACGACGGAGGGAATGACAGAGGGAATGACGGAGGGAATGACAGAGGGAACGATGGAGGGAATGACAGAGGGAACGACGGAGGGAACGACGGAGGGAACGACGGAGGGAACGACGGAGGGAACGACGGAGGGAACGACAGAGGGAATGATGGAGGGAATGACAGAGG
Organism: Kryptopterus vitreolus; assembly: GCA_030449085.1. Taxonomy (NCBI): domain Eukaryota; kingdom Metazoa; phylum Chordata; class Actinopteri; order Siluriformes; family Siluridae; genus Kryptopterus; species Kryptopterus vitreolus. Next base: position 25,557,502 of record JACRUU010000004.1, on the reverse strand, counting down.
GAACGACGGAGGGAACGAGGGAACGGAGGGAATGACGACGGGAGGGAACGGAGGGAACGACGGAGGGAACGAGGGAACGACGGAGGGAACGACGGAGGGGACGACGGAGGGAACGATGGAGGGAATGGC
>JACRUU010000004.1:25547373-25549873 GCA_030449085.1 Kryptopterus vitreolus | reverse complement strand
GCAGCAGCGCAGGCAGAGACCAGCAGCACCAGAGGGCCTAGAGAGATAGAATCAGAGTCATCCAGAGAGCCATCAGAGGCAGAGATCACACAATCATCATGAGAGAGCAGGCATCAGCAGCATCAGCAGAGAGAGCAGCAGCATCAGCACCAAGCAGAGCAGCAGCAGCAGCAGCACACATGCAGAAGCAGCATCACATGCAGCAGCAGCACAGAAGCAGGCAAGCTAGCACCAGCAGCACCACTGCAGCAGATTAGCAGAGCAACCAGCCAGCAGAGCAGCAGCAGGCAGCCCAGCAGCAGACATCATCCACCAGAGCAGCATCACAGCACAGCACCTCACACAGCAGCAGCAGCCAGCACCATCATCATCATCAGCAGGCAGCAGCAGCAGCAGCAGACATCATCAGCAACATCACAGCATCAAACATTCATCATCACAGCATCATCAGAAGCACAAGCAGCAGCACAGAAGGAGCCACCAGGCTCATCAGCAGCAGCGCAGCAGCGATCAGGAGCATCATAGCATCCAGCATCATCATCACAGCACCAGAGCAGAGTCAGCAGAGCAGCATCAGCAGCAGCAGAGTCATCACAGCCTCAGGCCTCATCATCATCAGAAGCATCATCATCACCATCACCATCATCAGCAGCTCCATCATCATCAGCAGGCACCTCATCATCATCCACGCAGCTTATCATCACCAGCACCATCATCAGCACCAGCAAGCAGCAGCAGCATCACAACCAGCCGGTCATCACATCAGCACACATCATCAGCAGCACATCAGAGCAAGCATCACAGCAGCAGCATCACAGCAGCACCAGCAGCAGCAGCAGCAGCAGCAGACAACCAGCACCACCAGCGCAGCAGCAGCAGCATCAGCAGCACGCAGCAGGCAGCGCAGCGAGCAGGCAGCAGCAGGCAGCACCCGCACCACAGCAGAAGCAGAAGCAGCAGCAAGGGGAAGGAAGCAGGGATCACCAGAGCAGCAGCACAGCAGAGCAGCACCAGGCAGCAGCACCAGCACGCAGCAGCAGCAGCACCGCAGCAAGCAGACCAGCAGGAGCAGCCACAACCCAGAAGCAGCAGGAGCAGCTCAGGCACAGCAGCAGCAGCACTCATCCATCATCATCATCATCACCATCATCTCATCATCATCATCATCATCATCATCATCACCATCATCATCATCATTCATCATCATCACCATCATCATCATCATCATCATCATCATCATCATCATCATCATCATCACATCATCATCATCATCATCCATCATCACCATCATCATCATCATCATCACATCACCCTCATCATCATCATCATCATCATCATCATCATCACCATCATCATCATCATCATCATCATCATCATCATCATCATCATCATCACATCATCATCATCATCATCATCATCATCATCATCATCATCACATCATCATCATCATCCTCCTTCCTCCTCATTCATCATCATCCCCATTTCATCCTAATCACCTCACAGCATCATCATCATCATCATCATCATCATCATCATCATCACCATCATCATCATCATCATCATCATCATCATCATCATCATCATCATCATCATCATCATCATCATCATCATCATCATCATCATCATCATCATCATCATCACTCAACCATCAACAATCACCATCAACACACCACCATCATCATCATCACCGCATCATCATCATCATCATCATCATCATCATCATCATCATCATCATCATCATCATCATCATCATCATCATCATCATCATCATCATCATCATCATCATCATCATCATCATCATCATCATCATCATCATCATCACCATCATCATCATCATCACATCATCATCATCATCATCATCACAACCATCATCATCATCATCATCATCATCATCATCATCATCATCATCATCATCATCATCATACACATCATCATCAGTCAATCATCATCATCATCATCATCATCACCGTCACCATCATCATCATCACTATCAACACCACTATATATCATCACATCACCTTCTCATCCATCAGTTTGGGTGAAATGAGCAGAAAAATAATGTTAATTTAAAAAAAAATATATGTATATATATATTTTTTAATTTTCAAAATATAATATTTATATTTATTTTTTTAGTAAAAATACAATGCAAAAATGCGAGCAGAAATAAAAGTAGTGACATTAAAATTATCTGGCGTTAAAGTATTATTATAAATAATACTATTTCTGAACATAATATAATATAATACTATATATTATTAGAAATCATTATAAAAAATATTATTTTATACAAAAACCAAAAAAATAAAAACTTCAATTAAAAAGTGAATTTATTAAACTTTCTTTTGGTTTTTCTTCTCTTTTTATCTTCGTTCCGAAAGCGTTGTGATTAAAGTGTGAAGATGCAGAGCACAGATAAAGCGCCTACGATCCGGGGCGATGTGAAATGGAGCGCCGGCCGCGATTGTGCAGGTGATATTAAGCGTGGAAATTGAGGCTA
>JACRUU010000004.1:25514873-25529873 GCA_030449085.1 Kryptopterus vitreolus | reverse complement strand
GTAATATACTGATGTACTGATGTGACTGATGTACTGATGTACTGATGTGAGTAATATACTGATGGACTGAGTGATGTGAGTAGTGATGTACTGATGTACTGATGTGAGTAATATACTGATGTGAGTGATGTGAGTACTGATGTGAGTAATATACTGATGTACTAATGTGAGTAATATACTTTTATACTGATGTACTGATGTGAGTAATATACTGATGTGAGTAATGTACTGATGTGAGTAATATACTGATGTACTGATGTACTGATGTGAGTAATATACTGATGTACTGATGTGAGTAATATACTGATGTACTGATGTGAGTAATGTACTGATGTGAGTGATGTCTGATGTGAGTAATATCTGATGTGAGTAATGTACTGATGTGACTGATGTGATATATACTGATGTACTGATGTACTGATGTACTGATGTACTGATGTACTGATGTATGTACTGATGTGAGTAATATACTGATGTACTGATGTGAGTAATGTACTGAGTACTGATGTGAGTGATGTGAGTAATATACTGATGTACTATGTATGTGAGTAATGAATATACTGATGTGAGTATGTACTGATGTACTGATGTGAGTAATATACTGATGTGAGTAATGTACTGATGTGAGTAATATACTGATGTGAGTGATGTCCTGATGTGAGTAATGTACTGATGTACTGATGTAGAATATACTGATGTACTGATGTACTGATGTAATGATGTACTGATGTACTGATGTGAGTAATATACTGATGTGATGTGTGAGTAATGTACTGATGTACTGATGTGAGTAATGTACTGAATGTGAGTGATGTCCTGATGTGAGTAATATACTGATGTACTGATGTGAGTAATGTACTGATGTACTGATGTGAGTAATATACTGATGTACTGATGTGAGTAATATACTGACTGATGTACTGATGTAGTATATACTGATGTATGTTGATGTACTGATGTGAGTAATATACTGATGTACTGAGTGAGTAATGTACCTGATGTGAGTAATATACTGATGTACTGATGTGAGTAATGTGACTGATGTACTGATGTGAGTAATGTTACTGATTTACTGTGTGTGAGTGATGTGTACTGATGTGATGTGAGTAATGTACTGATGTACTGATGTGAGTAATGTACTGATGTACTGATGTGAGTGAATGTGATACTGATGTACTGATGTGAGTAATATACTGATGTACTGATGTAGTGACTGTATGATACTGATGTGAGTAATATACTGATGTGAGTGATGTGAGTAATGTACTGATGTACTGATGTGAGTAATATACTGATGTACTGATGTGAGATAATAGTGACTGTACTGATGTACGTAATATACTGTGAGTATGTACTGATGTACTGATGTATACTGATGTATGATGTAGTATGTACTGATGTACTGATGAATATCTGATGTACTGATGTAATGTACTGATGTACTGATGAGTAATATACTGATGTATGTACTGATGTACTGATGTACTGATGTACTGATGTGAGTAATATACTGATGTACTGATGTACTGATGTGAGTAATGTACTGATGTACTGATGTGAGTAATATACTGATGTGAGTGATGTGAGTAATGTACTGATGTACTGATGTGAGTAATATACTGATGTACTGATGTACTGATGTGAGTAATGTACTGATGTACTGATGTGAGTAATATACTGATGTGAGTGATGTGAGTAATGTACTGATGTACTGATGTGAGTAATATACTGATGTACTGATGTGAGTGATGTGAGTAATGTACTGATGTACTGATGTGAGTAATATACTGATGTGAGTGATGTGAGTAATGTACTGATGTACTGATGTGAGTAATATACTGATGTACTGATGTACTGATGTGAGTAATGTATATGTACTGATGTAGTAATATACTGATGTGAGTAATATACTGATGTGAGTGTGAGTAATATACTGATGTGAGTGATGTGAGTGATGTCCTGATGTGAGTGATGTGAGTGATGTACTGCTGTAGCGATGTGATAAATGTGCTGTTGTACTGCGCTGATGTGATGAGAAGGGCTGCAGGGCTGCAGGTGTTTTAGATGAGCAGGAATATAAACGTCTTCACACTCGATGCTGGATGTTGAAATAATCTCTCACTTCTCTGTAAAACTCCTCAAACCGAATTCTCCTCCAATTCTCCTACATGTCTTTACAGATTCACTTCATTTTTAACATCGCAGGATATTTACAGCTCTCACTCACGGCACACACACACACACACACACACACACACACACACACACACACACACACACACACACACACACACACACACACACAAGGCTGGAAGCTGTTGTTGTTGTTGTTGTTGTTAGTAACAATCCAAAGCTTACTGATAAATAATGACACAGTTTACAATTAAAATAATGACGGACAACAATAATATCATTATTTTATTCATTATAGTTACACTATATGGCCAAAAGTTTGTGGACACCTGCATACAAGATTTGCACGAGCTTTTTTTTTATTGGTATCCCAATACTTTTGGCCCTAGAGATATGTTTATGTGCCGGAATAAAGAGAAGAATTTTAGGGAAAATATTAATTTTGGTTAAGAATAATTAGCAACAAAGACATCGACTGCCTAAAAACAAGTACAATTCTAAAAAAAAGAAAGAAATGAAATGTAACTGTAAAAAAATAAAACGTATATGCATGGATTTAAAAAGAAAGGAGGAAAAATAAAGAATAAAGTAAAAAAAGATGGAAAAAAATAATAAAGAAGAAAGGAAAAAGAAACCAATTAAAGAAAATATTTTAATAAATAGATAGATAGATAGATAGACAGACAGACAGAGAGATAGATAGATAGACAGACAGACAGATAGATAGACAGACAGACAGACAGACAGACAGATAGACAGATAGATAGATAGATAGATAGATAGATAGATAGATAGATAGATAGATAGATAGATAGATAGATAGGCAGGCAGCAGGCAGGCAGACAGACAGACAGACAGACAGACAGACAGATAGATAGACAGATAAATGTCCATAACAATCTACACACACAAACACACACCACAAACATTCTGTACACACACATACACACACACATACACACACACACATATACACACATACACACACACAGAAGATGGATGAATTTCCATAAAGCATGGAATTGTTTAATGTCAATTTCAGCACAAAATTTTTGTGTCTGAAATGTCAAGATGGTTGTAATCTGTTAAGCAGACATGCATTCTTGGAACAAACTCACACAGCAGTGTGTGTGTGTGTGCATGTGTGTGTCTGCATGTGTGTGTGTGTGTGCATGTGTGTGTGTGTGCATGTCTGTGTGTGTATGGGGGGGCGTAAACAAAAGGGCAGCAAGCCTATCTCTCTGCCTCACACACAAATACAGACAGACATGCAGACACACTCAGACATACACACACACAGTTACACACACAAACATACACACACACACACACACACACACACAGCTTAGACAGAGATTCCTGCATGTTTATGTACAGCAGTAAGCTGTGCTGAAGTCGGCCTGCTCGCAGAGATTACATTGGTAAGTGGGAAACTCATACATATCAATGGTGGTGTTCACGTTAAAGCCAACTCAATCATCACACACACACACACACACACACACACACACACACACACACACAGTGGGCAAAGCTGATGAAATGAAATGGTGCGTATCTGCTGTTCCAGTTCCAGTGCTGTTGTGACACACTGATCCTCTTCCTTCAAGGTCCTGCACTACACAGTGACACACACACCACACACACACACACACACACACACCATGCTGTGTAATTTATACATTTATATCATTTATAATAAATTAATTGGCCAAGATTTACACAAAGGATCCTGGAAATTTGGACTATGTAAGTAATAATAATAATAATAATAATAATAATAATAATAATAATAATAATATATAATAATAATAATAGTGCTTTTATTTTATTTGTATTTTTTTATTTAAATGTATTATTTAATGTATTATTATTTTTTTAATGATGACGATGATTATGATGATTATTATTATTATTATTTATTTATTTATTTTACTATTATTATTATTATTTTCATTATTATTATTATCATCCTTATAGTAATAATTATAGTAATAATGATATGTTATAATTCCCCTTGCCGACCTGATAAAACTGAAGTTTTACATACAAAAACACAAATAAATCAAGACTTATGTAGCTTTAAGTAGAAATGTATCATTATAATAAAGTTACATATTCAAATGTATTATAATTTTAAACCATAATCCATTTAGAAGAAGAATTTAGAATAGCTTTTATTTGTAATATATACATTACAGCACAGCGAAATTGTTTCTTCGCATATCCCTGGGTTTGGCCATGATACAGCGCCCCCTGGAGCTGCACAAAGGGTTAAGGGCCTTTCTCAAGGACCCAAGACTGGCAGTTATATTCCTCCTGGCAGTGTTCCTTCCCAACTTCAGCAATCATATGTTTTTTGTTTTGTTTTGTGCGCCACTCTGTTGCCCCGGACCTGCTGCTGCAACACGATTGGCCGAGCGGAGAACTACGCCGATGCGTAAACGGACAGGGGTACCAATTAAAGTGGACGCTCTGGCATGTGGGAGGTATGCATAAATATATACACCCCCTCACACAGAGTGGGGTCAGTCCAGATTTGCAGCAGCCTGTTAGTGAGGAGGACAGTGGCAGCTTGCTGTTGCCATGGTTACTACCAGCCCGGGTCCTTAGTCCTCAGTGAGAGGATGCAGGTACGCCAGCAGGTGAAAGAGAATAGATATGACTGAGTGCTGAGGACTGTCCAGAGTACGGAAAAAGGAATACCAGGACAATCAAGGGAAGATACAGGCATTATATATATATATATATATATATATATATATATATATATATATATATATATATATATATATATATATATATATATATATACACACATAGACACCAATAAGCTATAATAACATTATAACCACCTGGTTAATATCATGTTAGTCCCTCTCTTCTCTCCCCGACCTTAATATTTATGAACAATTAATGAACAAAAATGAATGCCTTATGCAAATGTATTATTATTATTATTATTATTATTATTATTATTATTATTATTATTAGTGAAAATAAACTCAATAATAATAATAATAATAACATTAATAACAATGTTTTTATTATTATATTATTGATATTATTATTATTCTTTTAATTATTATTATATAAATACTATCCATCCATCCATCCATCCATCTTCCTCCGCTTATCCGGGACCGGGTCGCGGGGGGGCAGCAGTCTAAGCAGAGATGCCCAGACTTCCCTCTCTCCAGCCACTTCCTCTAGCTCCCCCGGGGGGATGCCGAGGCGTTCCCAGGACAGTCGAGAGACATAGTCCCTCCAACGTGTTCTGGGTCTTCCCCGAGGCCTTTTCCCGGAGGGACATGCCCGAAACACCTCCCGTGGAAGGCGCCCAGGAGGCATCCGAAATAGATGCCCGAGCCACGCCAGCTGGCCCCTCTCGATGTGGAGGAGCAGCGGATCTACTCCGAGCTCCTCCCGAGTGACTGAACTTCTCACCCTATCTCTAAGGGAGCGCCCAGACACCCCTGCGAAGGAAGCTCATTTCGGCCGCCTGTATCCGGGATCTTGTCCTTTCGGTCATGACCCAAAGCTCATGGCCATAGGTGAGAGTAGGAACGTAGATCGACCAGTAAATTGAGAGCTTTGCCCTTTGGCTCAGCTCCCTCTTCACTATGACGGACCGGTACATCGACCGCATTACTGCAGAGGCTGCACCGATCCGCCTGTCGATCTCCCGTTCCATCCTCCCCTCGCTCGTGAATGAGACCCCAAGATACTTGAACTCCTCCACTTGGGGAAGGAGCTCTCCACCAACCTGAAGTGGGCTAACCACCTTTTTGCGGCTAAGGACCATGGCCTCGGACTTGGAGGTGCTGATCTTCATCCCAGCTGCTTCTTCACACTCGGCTGCAAACCTTCCCAGTGCATGCTGAAGGTCTTGGCCTGATGGAGCCAACAGGACAACATCATCGGCAAAAAGCAGAGACGAGATCCTGTGGTCCCCAAACCAGACTCCCTCCAGCCCCTGGCTGCTCCTAGAAATTCTGTCCATAAAAATAATGAACAGAACCGGTGACAAAGGGCAGCCTTGCCGGAGTCCAACATGCACCGGAAACAGGTCTGACTTACTGCCGGCAATGCGAACCAAACTCCTGCTCCGTGCATACAGAGACCGAGCTGCCCTCAACAGAGGGCCTCGGACCCCATACTCCCGGAGCACCCCCCACAGAGTGCAGCGAGGGACACGGTCGAATGCCTTCTCCAAATCCACAAAGCACATGTGGACCGGTTGGGCAAACTCCCATGATCCCTCCATCACCCTGTAGAGGGTATAGAGATGGTCCAGTGTTCCACGGCCAGGTCGAAAACCGCATTGTTCCTCCTGAATCCGGGGTTCGACTAAAGGCCGAATTCTCCTCTCCAGTACCCTGGCATAGACTTTCCCAGGAAGGCTGAGGAGTGTGATCCCCCTATAGTTGGAGCACACCCTCCGGTCCCCTTTCTTAAAAAGAGGAACCACCACCCCGGTCTGCCAATCCAGAGGCACCGTCCCCAGCTGCCACGCGATGTTGCAGAGGCGTGTCAGCCAAGACAGCCCCACAACATCCAGAGACTTCAGGTACTCAGGGCGGATCTCATCCACCCCCCGCTGCTCTGCCACCGAGAAGCTTCTCAACTACCTCGGTGACCTCAGCTTGGGTGATAGATGATGCCACCTCTGAGCCCATGGCCTCTGCTTCCTCATCGGAAGGCATGACTCCGGGGTTGAGGAGATCCTCAAAGTATTCCTTCCACCTTCTGATCCACCGTCCGATGATGTCCCCAGTTGAAGTCAACAGATCCCCACCTCCACTGTAGACAGTTTTGGCAGGGCACTGCTTCCCCCTTCTGATATGTCGGACGGTTTGCCAGAACTTCTTTGAGGCCGACCGATAGTCCCTCTCCATGGCCTCTCCGAACTCCTCCCATACCCGAGATTTTGCCTCAACAACCACCCGGGCCGCAGCCCGCTTGGCCTGACGGTACCCATCAGCTGCCTCAGGGGTCCCGAGAGCCAACCAGGCTCGGAAGGACTCCTTCTTCAGCTTGACGGCATCCCTTACTTCCGGAGACCACCACCGGGTTCTGGGATTACCGCCGCGACAGGCACCTGAGACCTTGCGGCCGCAGCTCAGAATGGCTGCATCGAACAATGGAGGTGGAGAACATGGTCCACTCAGACTCAATGTCTCCAACCTCCCTCGGGATCTGGTTGAAGCTCTGCCGGAGGTGGGAGTTAAAGATGTCTCTGACAGGGGGTTCTGCTAGGCGTTCCCAGGCACACCCTCACAATACGTTTGGGTCTGCCGAGGTCTGTCCAGCTTCCTTCCCCGCCATCGAATCCAGCTCACCACCAGGTGGTGATCAGTTGACAGCTCCGCCCCTCTCTTCACCCGAGTGTCCAAAACACACGGACGGAGGTCAGATGAGACAACCACAAGGTCTATCATCGATCTCCGTCCTAGGGTGTCCTGGTACCATGTGTACTGATGGACACCTTTGTGTTTGAACATGGTGTTCGTTATGGACAAACTATGACTAGCACAGAAGTCCAATAACTGAGCACCACTCGGGTTCAGATCAGGGGGGCCGTTCCTCCCAATCACGCCCCTCCAGGTATCACTGTCGTTGCCCACGTGGGCATTGAATACTATATTATATAAATACTATATTATTGATAATATAGTATAATTCTATATACTATAATTATAATTATAGTATAATAATAATATATAATTCTCATTATAATGAGAATATTACTACTACTAATAATAATAATAATCATAATCATTTTTATTTTATTGTTTTTTTTTTGTGTATTTTTACGGTATTACATTTACCATTATGTTTGTTCCTTTACTATGTTATACATGATAACTGTCCAAAAGTTTGTGGACCCAACTTTTCCAAGGTGCCAATCAACCTACCGTGCATGTTTTTTGGACCGGGGAGGAAACCGGAGAACCCAGAGAAAAAAACCCCTGAGGCACGGGGAGAACATGCACAACAAACTCCACACACACATGGCCGAGACGGGAATCGAACCCGGACCCTGGCGGTGTGAGGCGAACGTGATAACCACTAAACCACCGTGCTGCCCTTTCATATCATTATAGATATTAATGAAGACACACGCACACACACACACACACCACACACACCACACACACACACACACACACACACACACACACACACACACACACACACACACACACACACACACACACACACACACACACCATGCCCCTCATCATGTTGCAATATAGAACACATCTCCTCTCGGAGCTGCAGGCCATTTCACACACTGCTCATGGCTTTACAAGTGTTTTACTTCTTTTCACATACAGACTGTAACCATAACACACACACACACGAACGCACACGCACACACACACCCACACACACACACACACACACACACACACACACACACACACACACACACACACACACACACACACACACACACACACAGACACACACACACACACACACACACACACACACACACACATTGATGGTCACATTGTGACAAATTGTGTTGCGTGTTATTGTGACTGAGAAAATCTCTTTCATTGTCTCTCTCTCCATCTCTCTCTCTCTCTCCATCTCTCTCCATCTCTCTCTCCCTCTCTCTCTCTCTCTCTCTCTCTCTCTCTCTCTCTCATCTCTCTCCTCATCTCTCCCTCTCCTCATCTCTCTCTCTCCATCTCCATCTCTCCGCTCTCTCTCCTTCTCTCCTCTCTCTCTCTCTCTCTCATCTCTCTCTCTCTCTCCTCTCTCTCTCTCTCTCTCTCTCTCTCTCTCTCCCTCTCTCTCCCTCTCTCTCTCCTCCCCTCTCTCTCTCCCTCTCTCTCTCTCTCTCTTTCTCTCTCTCCCTCTCTCTCCCCCTCTCTATCTCTCTCCCTCTCTCTCTGTGTCTCGCTCCCATTCTGTCCATCTATTTTTCTCTCTCACACACTCTCTTTCAATCAAATCTGTCTTCTCTCTCTCTCTCATTCTCTCTGACTATCTCTCTCGCTCTCTTTTTCTATCGACGGATCTCAGGAGAAATTTCTCTTCACACAGATCTTCTGTTTTACTTCTGTTATACACCTGATAAACCTGCACCTGTGTGTGTGTGTGTGAGAGAGAGAGAGAGAGAGAAAGAGAGAGAGAGAGAGAGAGAGAGAGAGAAAGAGAGAGAGAGAGAGAGAGAGAGAGAGAGAGAGAGAGAGATTGAAGTCGGGGGCAATTAAGACCTACTGCAGAAAATTACATCTTCAGCACCTGCTGCACTTCACCATTACACAATGCATGAGCATCAACAACCTCACACACACACACACACACACACACACACACACACACACACACACACACACAGTGTGCCAAAAGAGCAAGAGTTTGGACAAGAAAGTGTGCAGAGAGAGAGAGAGAGAGAGAGAGACCCAAGTGCTTAAAGATCAGATGAGTCACTGAGAGGAGCGAGGGAAAAGGGGGATGAAGAGAAGAGAAGAAGAGAGAAGTGGAAGGATGGAAAGAGAATGAATAGACCCACTATACATTACATTTAAAGAAGAAAGAAAGAAAGAAAGAAAGAAAGTAAAGAAAAGCAGAATAAAAGAGTGATCAAACAGAAGTGCAGAATAATTAAAGGTATAGTTTTAGGGAGGGGGCGGAGTCAGAGGTTTAAGGCATTGGGTTAATGATCAGAAGGTCGGGGGTTCGAGCCCCGGTATCGCCAAGCGGCCACTCTGGGGTCCATGAGCAAGGCCCTTAACCCGCTGTGCTCCAGGGGGGCGCTGTATCATGGCTGACCCCAGCTTCCAAAGACGTTATTAACTGTGTGTAAAGTTCTTATTCTTGTGTAATGTTTTGACTGGTTTGTAAAGTTGTGATTGTGGTGTAAAGGGTTTTTTTTACACAGTTTATTGATCCGTGAGGGAAATTCTTTTCTTTGCATATCCCAGCTTGTTTTTTTATTGTTGTGTAAATTTCTTATTGTTGTTTACATTTCTGATTCATGTGTAAAGTTCTGATTGGTGTGTAAAGTTGTGACTGGTTGTGTACAGTTCTGAATGGAAATGTATGTTTATTGTATAAAGTTGTGATTGTTGTGTAAAGTTCTGATTGGTTTGGAAAGTTTTGACTGGTTTGTAAAGTTGTGATTGTTGTGTAAAGTTGTGATTGTTGTGTAAAGTTTTGACTGGTTTGTAAAGTTGTGACTGGTTTGTAAAGTTGTGACTGGTTTGTAAAGTTGTGACTGATTGTGTACAGTTCTGACTGGAAATGTATGATTATTGTGTAAAGTTGTGATTGTTGTGTAAGTTCTGATTGGTTTGTAAAGTTCTGACTGTAAATGTATGAATATTGTGTGCATTTCTAATGAGTTGTGTAAAGTTGTGATTGTTGTGTAAAGTTGTGATTGTTGTGTAAAGTTGTGACTGGTTGTGTACAGTTATACCCATTTTGTAAAGGTGTGATTGTTGTATAAAGTTGAGACTGATTGTGTAAAGTTGTGACTGGGAATGCATGATTATTGTGTGCATTTCTAATGAGTTGTGTAAAGTTGTGATTATTGTGTAAAGTTGTGACTGGTTGTGTACAGTTTTACCCGGTTTGTAATGTTGTGATTGCTGTGTAAAGTTGTGATTGTTGTGTAAAGTTGTTACTGGTTTTTAAAGTTGTGACTGGTTGTGTAAAGTTCTGACTGGGAATGTATGATTATTGTGTGCATTTCGAATGAGTTATGTAAAGTTGTGACTGGTTTGTAAAGTTGTGTAAAGTTGTGATTGTTGTGTAAAGTTGTGACTGGTTGTGTAAATTTGTGATTGTTGTTTAAAGTTGTGACTGGTTTGTAAAGTTCTGATTGTTGTGTACAGTTGTGACTGGTTTGAAAAGCTGTACCCACTTTGTAAAGTTGTGACTGGTTGTGTAAAGTTCTGACTGGGAATGTATGATTATTGTGTGCATTTGTAACGAGTTGTGTAAAGTTGTGATTGTTGTGTAAAGTTGTGATTGTTGTGTAAAGTTGTGATTGTTGTGTAAAGTTGTGACTGGTTGTGTAAAGTTGTGACTGGTTGTGTAAAGTTGTGACTAGTTGTGTAAAGTTTTGACTGGTTGTGTAAAGTTGTAATTGTTGTGTAAAGTTGTGATTGTTGTGTAAAGTTGTGATTGTTGTGTAAAATTGTGACTGGTTGTGTAAAGTTGTGATTGTTGTGTAAAGTTGTGACTGGTTGTGTAAAGTTGTGACTGGTTGTGTAAATTTGTGATTGTTGTGTAAAGTTGTGATTGTTGTGATTGTTGCGTAAAGTTGTGACTGGTTGTGTAAAGTTGTGACTGGTTTGTAAAGTTGTGATTGTTGTGTAAAGTTTTGACTGGTTGTGTAAAGTTGTGACTGGTTTGTAAAGTTGTGATTGTTGTGTAAAGTTTTGACTGGTTGTGTAAAGTTGTGAGTGGTTGTGTAAAGTTGTGATTGTTGTGTAAAGTTGTGACTGGTTGTGTAAAGTTTTGACTGGTTGTGTAAAGTTGTGACTGGTTGTGTAAAGTTGTGACTGGTTGTGTAAAGTTGTGATTGTTGTGTAAAGTTGTGATTGTTGTGTAAAGTTGTGACTGGTTTGTAAAGGTGCATTGTGAGTGCAGACGTCTTCCTGATGAGAGAAGTGAAAAGTGGATGGACAGAAGAGAGATAAAGAAAAGAAAACATCTATTCTTTACAAACAGGGGGAGCAAAATGTATCGGAAAATGTTGATGGACAGAATTTTCTCTGAAACCCCCCCCCAAAAAAAACTCCCCTCCCCTATCCCTCTATCTTCTTCTTTATCTTTCTTTCTAATCCTTCTCTTTTTTCCCCTCCTTGAACTCACTTTGCCCTCTTTCTCTTCCTCCTCCTTTCTTCTTCCCTTCCCTGCCGCTTCCGTTTCCTCCTCCTCTATTACTCATCCTCCTCTCCTTACTCATCCTATGCCTATTCTTTTTTCCCTTCTTCTATTCCGCCTTCCTATTCCCTCTTTCTTTCCCTCTGCCTGTTTTCTTCCTCCTCCTCCTCTCTTCTATGTGCTGATTTATCTCCTCCTCCTCCTCCTCTGTTTTCTCCTACATCTATTCCTCCTCCTTATTCTCTTGTCTTTCCCCCCCTCTGCCTTTACTTTCTCCTCCTCCTCCTTTCCAGCTGTGCCACTTCTTTTTCATCCACCTCTTTTTCTCCTCCTCTCTCCTCTCTGCTATGTGCCTCTCTGCTTTATCTCTTCCTCCATTTTCTCCTTCTTCTACTACCCCCTTTCCCTTCTTCCTCCCTCTGCCTTTACTTTCTCCTCCTCCTGCATTCCAGCGATGCCACTTCTTTTTCATCCTCCTCTTTTTCTCCTCCTCCTCTCTCCTCTTTCCTATGTGCTGCTTTATCTCTTCCCCTGTTTTCTCCTTCTTTTATTAACCCTTTCTCTTCTTCATTCCTCTGCCTTTACTTTCTCCTCCTCCTCCTCCTCCTCCTCCTCCTCCTCCTCTCCAGCTGTGCCACTTCTTTTTCATCCTCTTCTTTTTCTCCTCCTACACATTTTCTCTCCTCCCTTTTTCTCCTCCGTCTTCAATTCCAATTCATCCTCCCCCACTTTCCCTTCTTCGCTCTGTTCTTCGCTTCCTCCTTTCGTCTCCTTCTTCTTCTCCTCCACCTTCTCCCTCTCTTGCTTCCCTTCTTCCCGATCCAGCATGGTAGAGTAACAGTCTGACCTTTGCCCATAAGATTAATCTCGTAATTAGTTTATCTAATTAATGTAGCTCGTTTGAAAGGTTAGCACAGTGTGGAGCGTGTGTGTGTGTGTGTGTGTGTGTGGTGTGTGTGTGTGTGTGTGTGTGTGTGTGCGTGTGTTGTGTGTGTGTGTGTGTGTGTCCATCTTCTTCTCTTGCACTCAGACTGAGAGCTTTTAATTAACACCATTATCCAGCGGCACACGCCCCGGACTCACGGCTGACGAGTCGAATCCGTCTCACGCCGGGTCAAATGATGTGTTAACTTTTATTAAATAACAATAACAGGAGACGAAATAAAAGAAAAGAAAAGCAGAAATATGAAGTATGACTTAAAATAATGAAGGAGAAAAAGAAAGGAAGGAATAAAGGGAACAAATAATAAAACAAACAGAAAGATACACAAACACAGATAAACAAACACTTCACAACATTATTTGTGTTTGTGAAATGTGTTAAAGAAGAGTTTTATATAGGAAACATATTCATACAGGGTGCCAATATTTTTACACGGCAAATTTTATCTGTATGACGATGATGATGATGATGATGATGATGATGGTGGTGATGGTGATGATGATGATGATGATGGTGATGATGGTGATGATGGTGATGATGATGATGATGATGGTGATGATGGTGATGATGATGGTGATGATGATGGTGATGGTGATGATGATGATGGTGATGATGATGATGACTGGTGATGATGATGATGATGATGGTGGATGCTGATGGATGCTGATGGATGCTGATGAGCTGCTTGTGATGATGTCTGATGATGCTGATGCTGTGATGATGGTGATTCTGATGATTCTGCTGCTGATGATGATGATGTGCTGGATGTGTGATGGATGCTGTGATGATGGTGATGGTGATGGATGGTGATGATGATGATGATGATGGTGATGATGATGATGATGATGATGATGATGATGATGATGATGATGATGGTGATGGTCATGTGCTGTGATGCTGGGATGCTGATGATGATGATGTGATGATGATGATGATGATGATGATGATGATGATGATGGTGATGATGATGATGATGATGGTGATGGATGATGGTGATGATGATGATGGTGATGATGATGATGATGGTGATGATGATGATGATGGTGATGATGATGATGATGATGATGGTGATGATGCTGATGATGATGATCTTTAGCGCTGTGTTTCTCCACATGCCCCAGTAACCTGCTCATTAACACAAGAACACGTCTCTGTGGTGTCTGAGTCACATGGAGAAATCCAAGTCGTCTCCTCCTCAACCCCGTCTGACTCATACACCTTCTCCGTCTCTACACCTCTCACTTACAGACACACCACACACCCGAGAGAGAGAGAGAGAGAGTGCACACAAAAAAGTGGCAGAGAGAGATGAGAGTGAGACAGATGTGAAGAAGGAATGAGAGCGATAGGAAACGAAAGAGTGAGACAAAGAGAAGAATAAAGCAAGAGATAGATAGGAGAATAGAGTGAGACAGAAGAGAGTGAGACAAATTGGAGAAGAGAGTGATATACTGAGAGTAGAGAGTGGGACACTGAGAGAAGACAGTGAGACACCGATAGAAGAGAGTGAGACACTGCAGGAAGAGAGTAAGACACATAGAGACAAGAGTGATACACCGTGAGGGAAGAGAGACAGTGACACACAGAGGAGAGGGTGTGTCAGCTAGGAGAAGAGAGTGAGACATATAGGAAAAGAGAGTGAGACAGATATGAGAGAGAGACTGCGAGAAGAGAGTGGCATACACTGAGGAGAGGGTGAGACAGCTAGGAGAAGAGAGTGGGGCAGATAGGGGAGCGTGAGACAGGGAAGGGACTGAGGCACTGAGAGAAGAGAGTGAGACATAGAAGAAATTGAGTGAGACAGAGAAGAAAGTGAGTGAGACAGGGACGAAAGTGAGTGAGACAGAGAAGAAGAGAGTGAGACAGAGAAGAAAGTGAGTGAGAGAGGAAAGAGAAGAAAGAGAGTGAGAGAGAAGAAAGTGAGTGAGACAGACAAGAAAGTGAGTGAGACAGAGAAGACAGTGAGTGAGAGAGAATAAAGTGAGTGAGACAGGGAAGAAAGTGATTGAGACAGAGAAGAGAGAAAGTGAGACAGAGAAGAAAGTGAGTGAGACAGAGAAGAAGAGAAG
>JACRUU010000004.1:25504873-25509873 GCA_030449085.1 Kryptopterus vitreolus | reverse complement strand
AATTCCTGGAATTCCGAGTGAGTCATATTTTCGCGAGCTACTCCATCTTACCTATGAGTGGATATGTCATATGTGCATGTCGGGTGAACACGGGCTGAATAGCAGCACGCCAAATTTCCCCATTCATTCTCTATGGGGCTGGAATGTCGCAGATTTCCCGAAATTCCGAACATGTGTGTGATTCGGGAGGTATATGACGGTGATCCACTCCGGACCCCCTACGAGTGGATTTGCCATATGTGCATGTCGGACGCTCACAGGCCCGAACTGTGAGGGACCAAATTTCAACCCCATTCATTTTCTATGGGAAAAAATTCCCGCTTTTTGGCCCCGGGTTCGGAATTCCGCGGTGCGATTCCTTATAAAAGTAACAGCACGGCTCACACCATATAAAATAACATATTTTTTGCAGGAGTCTTTGTTTTCACTGGAACGATGCTATATGGAACTTTTTTGTAGGGATTCTGGGATTTGGTGCCCCCGGTGATAAAAACATGTTACTGCAAGCTTACATTATATTCATTCATTCATTCATTCATCTTCCACCGCTTTATCCGATCTGTCTATCTCAGGGGTATATGGGCATTACACACACACACACACACACACACACACACACACACACACTCAGACACACCACTGCAACACAAAAACCTTTGTTAAGTCCCCAACTCACACACGCACACACACACACACACACACACATATAGAGAGACACACACCACGCGACCACCAAGAACCGGCGGGAAGGCCCACACGCACAAACCACTACACACACACACACCACTGTAACACAACAACCTTCTTTAAGTCCCCAACTCACAAACACACACACACACACACACATATATACACACACACCACTGTACCACAATAACCTTCTTTAAGTCCCCAACTCACAAACACACACCACACACACACACCACACACACACACACACACACACACACCACACCACCACTGTAACACAATAACCTTTTTTAAGTCCCCAACTCACAAACACACACACACACACACATATACACACACACACACACACACCACCTGTAACACAATAACCTTCTTTAAGTCCCCAACTCACACCTACACACACACACACACATACACACACACACACACACACACACACACACCACTGTAACATGACAACCTTCTTTAAGTCCCCAACTCACTCACGCACATACACAAACACACATATACACACACACGCACTGTAACACAACAACCTTCCTTAAGTCCCCAACTCACACCTACACACACACACACACACACACACACACACACCACTGTAACATGACAACCTCTTCTTTAAGTCCCCAACTCACACACCTACACACACACACACACACACATACACACACACACACCACTGTAATACAACAACCTTCTTTAAGTCCCCAACTCACACACGCACATACACACACACACACACCACTGTAACACAACAACCTTCCTTAAGTCCCCAACTCACACCTACACACACACACACACACACACCACGGTAACACAACAACCTTCCTTAAGTCCCCAACTCACACCTACACACACACACACACACACACCACTGTAACACACAACAACCTTCTTTAAGTCCCCAACACACACACACACACACACAAACACACACACGCACTGTAACACAACAACCTTCTTCAAGTCCCCAACTCACACACACACACAAGGATACACCCTGGATGGAATGCCAACCCATCACACACACACACACACACACACACACACACACACACACACACACACACATAACACACAACATTCATACACTAGGGACAATTTTCCAAGGTGCCAATCAACCTACCGTGCATGTTTTTTGGACCGGGGGAAACCGGAGAACCCGGAGAAAAAACCCCTGAGACACGGGGAGAACATGCACAAACTCCACACACACATGACCGAGACGGGAATCGAACCCGGACCCTGGCGGTGTGAGGCGAACGTGCTAACCGCTAAACCTTTGTGCTTATATAATACTATTATTTACCTTACTTACTTATAATGATGCTAAAAAAACATCACATGGGAATATTGTGGTGAAGTGTACACCAACAGATCGCTTTCCGAGACTTGAACCCACGACCTTCTTCTTCTCCTCCCAAACCTCAAACAGTGTGTCGAAAGAGCCCTGATGGCATCTGACTGCATCGCTGTCGTCGCCGTCTCGGAGAGAGCTACAATTACCTCGGGCTGAAAAGAATACGAAGGGACACGGGGGGAACGCGAAGGCGGTGCGACGGCGCGCAAACAGAGGCAGCGCGCTCGCGAGCGAGCCAAGGAGAAAAGAGAAACGTAGCACGCGAGTGTCTCGCGCCACAGACGCCATCAAAGGCTTTTTATTTCTCCGTGAATAGCGTGCTCAGGATGACACCTGCACTCAGGTGCACTCAGTATTCACCCCTTTTATTACGCGCATATGCATCTCAATAGTAGCATGTGTGCTTTTTGCTAGCGCTGGCGTTCACACACACACACACACACACACACACACACACACACACAGGCGAGGATTTCACCCGTTTTTACATTCGTCTCCGTCGTCCAAAAGACAAAAAAATGTAAAAATCCTGAGCTTGTGGTTATTATGCTAATGCTGCGCAGAAAGGCCCTGTGGGTTTTTAGCGGCGCGAGCGTGAGTGGCAGGATGTTAATGAGAATCTACAGCGCGGCGTTTCTGCGCCAGCGCCACGGCGGCGTCGCTATTCTGCAGGGAGGCGAGCGCTCGCTCTGAGACTCGCTCCAGCACCTTTGTGTGTGTGTGTGTGTGTGTGTGTGTGTGTGTGTGTGTGTGTGTGTGTGTGTGTGTGTGTGTGTGGCGAGAGCTAAAATTAGAAACCGGGGGAAAAGTGGGGTTCATCAGCGGGCCACACGTTCAGCCTCTTCGGACGTTACTGGAATGAGAGCGAGTATTAGGAGCGATTTCTGAACAGATTGTATTTATTTAGATGTGGATGGTATTTTGTGAGAGAGAGAGAGAGAGAGAGAGAGAGAGAGAGAGACGTAGCGAGGGAGAGACGTGTATTAACTCCGGTGTCTGGGAGAGTGGATGATGCGGGAACGCCGTGTACCGGAACAACCTCTCTCGGTACAAAAGTGATGCTGACTCGGGTTCAGGAAAAGTAGCTGAAAAGTAATTACAGTGTTTTAGTGATGTCATCGAATAATTTGCATATTCAAGGATTATTCGATTATTGTTAGGACTACAACTACTATACACGCCCGCTTCACTACAACTCCTATACACGCCCGCTTCACTACAACTACTATACACGCCCGCTTCACTACAACTCCTATACACGCCCGCTTCACTACAACTACTATACACATCCGCTTCACTACACCTCCTATACACGCCCGCTTCACTGCAACTCCTATACACGACCGCTTCACTACAACTCCTATATACGCCCGCTTCACTACAACTACCTATACACGCCCGCCTTCACTGCAACTCCTATACACGCCCGCTTCACTACAACTCCTATACACGCCCGCTTCACTACAACTACCTATACACGCCCGCTTCACTACAACTCCTATACACGCCCGCTTCACTACAACTACCTATACACGCCCGCTTCACTACAACACGCCCGCTCCTATACACGCCCGATTCACTACAACTCCTATACACGCCCGCTTCACTACAACTCCTAATACACGCCCGCTTCACTACAACTCCTATACAACGCCGCGTCATTTACAATCCTATACGCCCGTTTCACTACAACTACTATACACGCCCCCTTCACTACACTACACACTCCCAACGCCGTTCACTACAACTCCTATACAATACACGCCCGCTTCACTACAACTCCTATACACGCCCGCTTCACTACAACTACTATACACGCCCGCTTCACTACAACTACTATACACGCCCGCTTCACTACAACTCCTATACACATCCGCTTTAACTACTTCATACACGCCCGCTTCACTACAACTACTATACACGCCCGCTTCACTACAACTACTATACACGCCCGCTTCACTGCACAACTACTGTACACATCCGCTTCACTACAACTGCTATATATGCCGCCCGCTTCACTGCAACTCCTATACACGACCGCTTCACTACAACTCCTATACACGCCTACTACAACTACACGCCCGCTTCACTACAACTCCTATATATGCCCGCTTCACTACAACTCCAATACATGCCCGCCTTCACTACAACTCCTACTACAACGCCCGCCTCAACCCGATACACGCTTCACTACAACTCCTATACACTACACGCCCGCTTCACTACAACTCCTATATATGCTCACTACACTACAACACTCCTATACACGCCCGCTTCACTACAACTACTATACACGCCCGCTTCACTACAACTACTATACACGCCCGCTTCACTGCAACTCCTATACACGACCGCTTCACTACAACTCCTATATACGCCCGCTTCACTACAACTCCTATACACATCTGCTTCACTACAACCCCAATACACGCCCGCTTCACTACAACTCACTACACACGCCTGCTTCACTACAACTCCTATACACGCCCGCTTCACTACAACTACTATACACGCCCGCTTCACTACAACTCCTATACACATCCGCTTCACACAACCCCAATACACGCCCCGTTCACTACAACTCCTATACACGCCCTATTCACTACAACTCCTATACACGCCCGCTTCACTACAACACCTATACACGCCCGCTTCACTACAACTCCTATACACGCCCTATTCACTACAACTCCTATACACGCCCGCTTCACTACAACTCCTATACACGCCCGCTTCACTTCACTCCTACAACTCCTATACACGCCCGCTTCACTACAACTCCTATACACGACCGCTTCACTACAACTCCTATACACACCCGCTTCACTACAACTCCTATACACGCCGCTTCACTACAACTCCTATACACGACCGCTTCACTACAACTCCTATACACGACCGCTTCACTACAACTCCTATACACGCCCGCTTCACTACAACTCCTATACAC
>JACRUU010000004.1:25499226-25504373 GCA_030449085.1 Kryptopterus vitreolus | reverse complement strand
GTATCCAGACGTGACCTGCAGAGGAGCAATCTGTCACAGCCCTCCTCCAGGAGCTGCTAAAACAAACACAAGCTCCGGAGTGCTAACCTCTGCTATCCCGCTATCACTGTACCTCAGAGAGACCCACTTTCTCCTACACACACACACACACACACACACACAATCTGGCCATCTTGTGTGTGTGTGTGTGTGTGTGTGTGTGATCGATTATATAGTGTGTGTATGTGTGTGTGTGTACTTTATCCTTGGTGAGTATATGTGTGTGTGTCTGAGTATGTTTGTATGTGTGTGTGTGTGTGTGTGTGTGTGTGTGTGTGTGTGTGTGTGTGTGTGTGTGGTGTGTGGGTGTGTGTGATTGAGCAGATGATATAGGTGTGTGTGTGTTGTGTGGTGTGGGGTGTGTGTACTTTATGTGTGTGTGTGTGTGTGTGTGAGTGAGTGTTGTGGGTGTGTGTGTGTGTGTGTGTGTGTGAGTATGTGTGGGTGTGTGTGTGTGTGTGTTGTATTGCGAGTGTGTGAGCTCATGCCGTCCTGCCGTGTGAGAGTATGTGTTGTGTGTGTGGTGTGTGGTGTGTGGTGTGTGTGTGTGTGTGTGTGTGTGTGTTGAAGCAGATGATATAGGTGTGTGTGTGGTGTGTGTTGTGGAGGAGGTGGTGTGAGTAGGGGGTTGTGTGGGGGTGTGTGTGTGGGTGCGTAGTATGTGTGTGTGTGTGTGTGTGTTGTGGTGTGTGTATGTGTTGTGTGTGTGTGTGTGTGTGAGATGTGTGGGTGTGTGTGTGTGTGTGTGTGTGTTGTGCTTGCTTGAGATGTGTATATTGTGGAAAAACATGGGTCGGAGATTTATATTATTACTATAAAGATGTTAATATAAGTCTATAAAGACTGGATGGAGATTTTATTTAAATGCGGTTTTTTATGCCTCCTGATGTTAGATATGATTATTATGTTATTCTGAATCATGCGGATAAAATTAGCATAGCTTTCCAAGAGGCGATTAAAAGAGCATTGCTATTGTCGTAATGACGTTTTATAAACTCCGCCTGTAGGGGGCGCTCTCGTAACGACCGGAACAACCATTAACGTTGGCTAAGGGAAATTTGACGTGATATAAGTAAAATATTTATTTAAAATAAGTGCATGGTGTTGTTTGGGGGGTCGTTATGATGTACCCATATGGACATTAGCTCCCAACCCAATCAAAATGCCATTCTAACCAATAAATGCCCCAACCACCTGCTGGACTAGTGTCTAAAGGACTGATTATAGCCGGGCTCAGGATCCCATCACAGGTGTGTCCAGTACTGAAGAGACGGATGTGGGTGTGGGTTTTTATCCCAATCCTGAGTCTAGTGATCAAGTGGTTAAACAGGGGGAATCATGTGGTTCAAATAAGAATCCACACCGACATCAACCGGAAATTCTGGACATTGACAGTACCCAGCGGGTAAAGCTCACCAGACAAAAGCCCACAATCCGAAACTCGAGTAAACTCTAGACCCCCCCCCACCCGCCTCGCTTCCTATAATGCCAATGCAACCAAGTGGATTTCTGTTCCAAAACCCCCCAATACATCCCAATACAACCAGCTGGACCTGAGATCCAAACTAGGTGCTACTTGGATTAGAAACTCATGCCATTTTTGGACAAGAGGTCCAAGATCATAACCACTGAGATACCATATAATACATGGAGCACCTGCTGCTAAAGAGTACTGAGGGTGAGCATGCTGGTTAGTGGTTAGCATGTTCGCCTCACACTGCCAGGGTCAGGGTTCGAGTTCCCGTCTCGGCCATGTGTGTGTGGAGTTTGTGCATGTTCTCCCCGTGTCTCAGGGGGGTTTTTCTCCGGGTTCTCCGGTTTTCCCCCCCGGTCCAAAAAAAATTGTCCCTAGTGTATGATGTGTGTGTGTGTGTGTGGTGTGTAATGGGTTGGTATTGTGTGTTGGCATACAGGGTGTATCCTGCCTTAATGCCCATAGACGCCTGAGATAGACACAGACTCCCCGTGACCCGAGGGAGATCGGATAAAGCGATAGAAGATGAATGGATGAATAATGAATGAATGATGATTACTGTAGACCTGTAGCGCCATCCAGAGGACCTTCATGGATGCAGAATGAACCCTTCAGGATCTCCATTAGTTTTGAAGTAAATTACACCCCTATGACCTTGATGCTAATAAATTGCTCATAAGGTTCATAAGCTTCATATAAGGTTCATATAAGGTACATTTAAGGTTCATATAAGGTTCATATAAGGTTAATTTAAGGTTCATATAAGGTTCATATAAGGTGCATAAGATTCATATAATGTGTATATAAGGATCATAAGGTTCATATAAGGTGCATATAAGGATCATAAGGTTCATATAAGGTTCATTTATGGTTCATATAAGGTTCATATGAGGTTCATATGAGGTTCATATAAGGTTAATTTATGGTTCATATAAGGTTCATATAAGGTTCATATAAGGTTCATATAAGGTTCATATAAGGTTCATAAGGTTAAGGTTCATATAAGGTTCATATAAGGTTCATATAAGGTTCATATAAGGTTCATATAAGGTGCATATAAGGTTCATATAAGGTGTATATAAGGATCATAAGGTTCATATAAGGTTCATATAAGGTTCATATAAGGTTCATATAAGGTTCATATCAGGTTCATTTATGGTTCATATAAGGTTCATAAGATTCATATAAGGTGCATATAAGGATTATAAGGATCATAAGGTTCATATAAGGTTCATAAGGTTCATATAAGAAGCATATAAGGTGCATATAAGGTTCATAAGTCCCTGGTCCTCCTTGAGTTTTCCCCCCCCCTTCCTATAAGGACATTATAACCCCCACATGCCACTACAATCAGCTTGGTTAGAGGAATGGAGGAGAATCCGTTCTTCTAACATTCTTCTAACGGATTCTTCTCCAGACCGACTCGGTGAGTAGGTTTAAAGTTAATAGTTGATTTAAATGAAACATGTTCACGTGCACGTCACAAGCAAGACACAGATTCCGAGTGCGAGGAGTCGATGTGCGATGAAGCTACAGCGAGCGAGACGCGAGAAGAAAGGGAACGTGATGTGCGAAGTCTCTTTAGTGCTCTCATTTGCATCATGGAGCCGGAGTGTAATTTAACGAGGTGAGAGAGAGAAGAGAGAGAGAGAGAGAGAAAAGAGAGAGAGAGAGAGTTCTCATCATGATAACAGCCTCAGCAGAGACGTCTTGACAGAAAGAGAACAGGAAAGCAGGGGAATTTAGATGAAACACATTAAAAATATCACAGTATGTGCGAACGAGGGGAAACTCTTGGAAAAAAAATTTAAAAGTGGGCCACAGGACAGCCAGCGAGGAAGGAACGCGCCAGACGAGACGACCTGAGAAACACACGCCAGACGCCATCGTCAGATTCCGACTTTGCGAAATGACTGAAGCGTCGTAATTGGGAATGTGGGGACTTCCTGTTTTCTCGCCAGCCTGGAGACGTAGACGTAACTTTTCTTACATCCTTTAAAGGTTGGATTTAAATACGGACGTTTGAAGGCAGGGAGGGAGTTTGTACATGTATTAATGCAGAGTGTGTGTGTGTGTGTGTGTGTGTGTGTGTGTGTGTGTGTTCGTAGGGGCATTGTGAGTACACTCAATGGTCCTCATATTCAATAGGGAAGGTTTTCCGACTGACTCGACCCATGGTCTTTCGAGCACAAAGACGTTCCGGAAGACAACGAGGTCATCGACAAGCACCGCCCACGAAGAATTCTCCAGCAAGGTTTCTTAACCATCTGTGCACCAGGGGGCGCCGTATCATGGCTGTGTTATGCATAGAAACAATTTCACTGTGCTCTGTAATGTAAATGTGACAAAGACTACTTCTCTTCGACTCCGCCCTCTTCCCGAGGATAACGCTTGTGGAGATTTGGGCCGGGTGATGGCATCCTGTATGTGTGTGTGTGTGTGTGATCAATAATGCCAGTGACACCTAGTGTCGAGTTGTGGTATTTGTTTTTTGAAATACCGATGGGAAAAGATGGTCCTCACAAAACTGTGTGGTGCCAGTGTCCTCACAAGTATACAATTGTGTGTGTGTGTGTGTGTGTGTGTGTGTGTGTTAATTTCTCTTCAGAGAATGAATACTTTCATTAGTGGCCTCTGTAGGGTCGTTACGGCCGGCTGGTGGGGAAAATGTTTTTTTTTTTAACTTAAAAATATCAGATGTTATTTTGCTAACTCTGAAAATGTTCTGAAAGAGTCCACCGGGAGGCGTTTTTTTATTTTTATTCTCTTTTGATTGAGGACACTGCCGGATCACTTCTGTGGTTAGTTCTTGAGGTGTGATTTATTTATTTATTTATTTATTTATTTATTTAAGTAAGTAAAATCCCCAAAGCTGCTCTACATAAGTGAATTGATTTTTGATATACATTTTATTTTAAATCTATTAATCAGTTTATTCCTAATGTCTCGGCCAGTGACAGGCTGTAGCTCAGTGTTTAAGTCACTGGACTCTGGACTGGAAGGTGATTGGTTCAAATCCCAGAAACACCACTATTGGGCCCTTAAGCAAGAGTCTTAATGCTTAAGTGCAAAGTTGCATTGTTGTTTATCACCTGTTTACTCTTGACATTTGTGGCATGTAGATAGTATGAGGTATGAGTAGATAGATTATGATTAGATAGATATGGGGTTTAAGGGCCCAGGAATGATATCTTGGCTGGGATTTGAACTCATGACCTTCACATTAAAAAGTCCAATGATTAAACCTCATTTGAAGCATCCAATGTAGTGGCAATCCTCAGATAATGTCATTTAATTACACTCTAAAGTAGGGATGTCCTGTCCGGCCCCCAGGGGCCAAATGTGACCCGAGTTCAAATTTCCCCCGGCCCGCAGTCTCCGTCATAAAATCAATAATATACGACCTATCAGCACTGTTTACCAACAGTATAAAATACAAGAATACAAAAAAATATATATTTTAAATTTCACCAGAAGACGTGTACACACACTCTTGTGTAAAGCTCAGAGAAGAAGGAGGCAAAGCGATAAAACTCCACCATATTCATCAATTACGGGAAAATAAAATCATATTTTATAGTTTTTATCTGCCCTTGTTTTGTACTTCAGAATAACATCAATGTTGTTGTTGTTG
>JACRUU010000004.1:25479226-25489226 GCA_030449085.1 Kryptopterus vitreolus | reverse complement strand
TACATTACAATACGTTATATTACATTACAATACGTTATATTACATTACAATACGTTATATTACATTATAATACGTTATATTACATTATAATACGTTAATACGTTATATTACATTATAATACGTTATATTACGTTATAACACGTTATATTACATTATAATACGTTATATTACATTACAATACGTTATATTACATTACAATACGTTATATTACATTACAATACGTTATATTACATTACAATACGTTATATTACATTATAATACGTTATATTACATTACAATACGTTATATTACATTATAATACGTTATATTACATTATAATACGTTATATTACGTTATTATAATGTGTTATATTACATTATAATACATTATATTACATTATAATACGTTATATTACATTAGAACACGTTATATTACATTATAATGCGTTATATTACATTATAATAGGTTATATTACGTTATAATACGTTATATTACATTATAATACGTTATATTACATTATAATACGTTATATTACATTATAATAGGTTATATTACGTTATAATACGTTATATTACATTATAATAGGTTATATTACGTTATAATACGTTATATTACATTATAATAGGTATATACATTATATTACGTTATAATACGTTATATTACATTATAATAGGTTATATTACGTTATAATACGTTATATTACATTATACGTTTCGGATTGTTAGTGTACGTCTGCAACACCAACCGTAAGAAAATAACGTTAGCTGTCGGCCCCTAGCTAGCTTATAGCGAAAACTCCCAAAGGTCCGCCTCAAACCCGGGAAGATCTCGGTCACTCCGGTGTTTAACACAAATAAAAAAATAAAAATAAAAATAAATAAATATATCAAGGGGCATGGTGGCTTTGTGGTTAGCACGTTCTCCTCACACCTCCAGGGTCGGGGTTCGATTCCCGTCTATGTGTGTGTGGAGTTTGTGCATGTTCTCCCCGTGCCTCAGGGGGTTTTTCTCCGGGTTCTCCGGTTTCCTCCCCCGGTCCAAAAACATGCACGGTAGGTTGATTGGCACCTTGGAAAATTGTCCCTAGTGTGTGAATGTGTGTGTGTGTGTGTGTGTGTGTGTCCTGCAATAGTTGGCATTCCATCCAGGGTGTATCCTGCCTTAATGCCCATAGACGCCTGAGATAGACACAGACTCCCCGTGACCCGAGGGAAGATCGGATAAAGCACTAGAAGATGAATTAATGAATCAATCAATAAACAGAGAAGAGAGAGAATGCGTCTCGACACGTCCTTTTCTCGCCTTGTCTTTTCCTAAATTCCGAATCAGACTTCAAAGGCGAGCTGCGGCCGAGTTAACGCCGGATAAACACAGACTAAAGACTCTGACCTCTCGCCGTTCTCCTCCTATCATTCCTCCTGTCACACTTTCTCAGCTCCCAATCCATTCATCCCCAATTAACATGCGTGAAATCAAGTGCTCGGGGATTTAACATCTACAACAATGTGAACACACAGAGGACAGACGAAATCTCTCTCTATATATAATATATATATATATATATATATATATATATCCCTCTTTCCTTCTGTTTATCGCTCTTCCGTTGTAAGTCACGTTAATGTCTGGTCGCTTTAATTCCAGTAGACACGTAGGACAGAGGGGTCAGGAATTCCAAATTCAGATCTCAGGATTATTCCAGCACAATACAACATCTTCTACCACTTTATCCGATCTTCCCTCGGGTCACGGGGAGTCTGTGTCTATCTCAGGCGTCTATGGGCATTAATGCAGGATACACCCTGGATGGAATGCCAACCCATCACACACACACACACACACACACACACACATTCATACACTAGGGACAATTTTCCAAGGTGCCAATCAACCTACCGTGCATGTTTTTGGACCGGGGGAGGAAACCGGAGAACCCGGAGAAAAATCCCCTGAGGCACGGGGAGAACATGCACAAACTCCACACACACATGGCCGAGACGGGAATCGAACCCGGACCCTGGCGGTTTGAGGCGAACGTGATAAACACTAAACCACTGTGCACCCACCCTACAACATACTGAAGCAAAACATGAACATTTCCATCGATGGAACTCCATTTAAAACTGAGCAGATGAAGGATAAGGGCCTTACTTAAGGGCCCCGTATTAGCAGATTTCTATTGCTTTCATCTCAGAGACCTTCAGCGAACCAATTCCACCACATGATCCCATCATAATGAGGTTACACTTATAGAAGGCGTCACTATCAGAGCGAGACGCGGTAGAAGAAACGTACAGGAATCTCGTCCACTGAAGCATAACGTCCGGAGCGTTTTATTCCGAGCTTCGCTGCGTCTCGTAAATGTCCTTGTAAGTGCGAACAAATCGACTTGAAAAACAGATCCATGAATGTATTAGTTTGCGGTTTGTACGCTGCAACCATCCAATCAATGGACGTGAAAATGCTGAGGTTATTGTCTAGAGGGTGCCAAACTGGGCAAATCTGATATTGTTTATTTATTGTTTTTAAAGTTGATATAAGTTTTCTATGAGGCTTTACAATTATATACCTTCAGAAGTGAAGCTCAAGCCGTTTGCATTGACGTGAACATGTGACTATAATAGAAAGATTCACATAGACAGCATTGAGATTTTACTATCTGCGCATTCACAACAGGTATGATCTCCTCACTATATTAGCGTATATTAGCGTATGGAACCTTACGCAAGCGCATCGCATTCCCAAATCCGTATTACGCAATAAAGCGCATTTTTACTGAACGCAATAAAGCGCTTCCGTATAACCTAAACACCGTATCACCAGTTTATATGGAAAAGCAACCGGAACACAATTCTTAAAGGAGCCACGTCCCATATTTTACACTTCAAACCGACACTAAACAAAATAACATTGTCATTAACAAGTAATTACTATTAGTTTCCAGAGTAAAATAAATAATAAATAATCAATAATTTTATTAAAGGGAGAGATTTTAAGAGAAATATATATAATTATAACATCTGTTATATTTACAGTATTACAAACATGAAAAGTATTTATTGAAAATATGCGATTAATGTTCGATTAATCAGGAGTTAATAACTCATGGCAATCGTGCAATTAAACGCGGTTAAATATTTATTATTATTAAATTAATTATTCGCTTTATTTTGAATGAAATGTATATATTTATAACATCAGACACAATTAGATATAGTATTAAAAACATGATAAATATTAATATATCACACAATGAGAACAGAAAAATATGTGATTAATGAGTTTCCGTTATTGAAAAAAAAATAATGGCTATAAACGGTTATAATTTGTGATGTTCCTCCTTTTGATGTCGCCATGGAAACGTCCGTGTTTTGATCTTTATTGGTGTCGTGAAGGTTAAACGCTTAAACGCAATTTTATTGTAAACAGATTTTACATTCATTTTGATTCGCTGCACAACTTGTGATTTATATTTTCTGTAGGGAAATGATTTCTAGTAACGGTTATAATTATTTATTTTATTTATATTTATTTATATATTTATTTATTTTTATATTTATCATTTTAACCATTAAATCTTAGCGAAGACAGACGGCTGGAGAGACACGTCATTTTAATCAAAGAGCCGCAGAATGTAACCTGGAAAGTCCTAACGGGGGGAAAAAAGTAGTAGATAAAATACATAAATAAATAAATAAAATAAACAAACAAATAAACAATTCATTAGCTAATAGCAAGTAAAAGGTGTTTGCTTTAAACACGGGTTAGAAAGGCCTTATTTGTGCTCACAAAAAAATGCTTGTATAAGGATGGTGCTTTGTACTCATTCCCAAAGTCACCAACATTGTGGATGACCACACACACACACACACACACACACCACACACACCACAAACACACATACACACACACACACACTTTACATACACACACTTAACACACACTTTACACTCTCCTGCCATCGGGAAAACAGGTACTGAAGCATTCAGACCCTCACAGGCAGTAATAATTCCTTCCCACAAGGTTTTCAACTCTGAAGTGACTGACACACACACACACACACACACACACACACACACACACACACACACACACACACGCACACATTTTTGGACCAAAAACTTCTGCATGAACACACTTACTGTGTTTATCGTTGTATTTTTGTGCAGTTAAGGATTGTACATTGTGTTATCTAGTGTTGCACCTTCATCCTGCAGGGAGCGTACGTTTGCATAAAGCGTACATATTTAAACAACATATTTAACAACATATTTAAACACACACACACACACACACACACACACACACAAGGGCTGTCAATCAATTAAATATTTAATAGCGATTAATCACACGATTGCCACAAGTTATCTCATTAATCAGTCGTTTTCAATGTAGTATAAATGAATGTTTCATGTTTGTAATACTGTAACTGAAACAGATGTTTATAATTATATACATTTCACTCAAAATCTCTCCCTTTAATAACATTATTGATTATTTAATATTTATTTTACTCTGGAAACTTTTAATATGAATTTCTTGTTAATGACAATGTTATTTTGTTTAGTGTTGGTTTGAAGTGTAAAATATGGGACGTGGCTCCTTTAAGAATGGTCTGTTCCGGTTGCTTTTCCATATAAACTGGTGATACGGTGTTTAGGTTATACGGAAGCGCTTTATTGCGTCCAGTAAAAATGCGCTTTATTGCAGCAATATGGATTTGGGAATGCGATGCATTCAGTTTGAGTGAGGACAGTTTGAGTGAGGACAGTTTGAGTTAGGACAGTTTGAGTGAGGACAGGTGACAGTTTGAGTGAGGACAGTTTGAGTGAGAAGGACAGTTTGAGTGAGGAGTTTGAGTGAGGACAGTTGAGGACATGAGTGAGGACAGAGTGAGGACAGTTTGAGTGAGAAGACAGTTTGAGTGAGGACAGTTTGAGTTTGAGTGAGAGGACAGTTTGAGTGAGGACAGTTTGAGTGAGGACAGTTTGAGTGAGGACAGTTTGAGTGAGGACAGTTTGAGTGAGGACAGTTTTTGAGTGAGGACAGTTTGAGTGAGGACAGTTTGAGTGAGGACAGTGAGAAGGACAGTTTGAGTGAGAAGACAGTTTGAGTGAGGACAGTTTGAGTGAGAAAGACAGTTTGAGTGAGAAGACAGTTTGAGTTAGGACAGTTTGAGTGAGGAGGACAGTTTGAGTTGAGAAGGACAGTTTGAGTGAGAAGGACAGTTTGAGTGAGGAGGACAGTTTGAGTGAGGAGGACAGTTTGAGTGAGAAGGACAGTTTGAGTGAGAAGGACAGTTTGAGTGAGAAGGACAGTTTGAGTGAGGAGTGAGGACAGTTTGAGTGAGGACAGTTTGATTGAGAAGGACAGTTTGAGTGAGAAGGACAGTTTGAGTGAGGACAGTTTGAGTGAGAAGGACAGTTTGAGTGAGAGGACAGTTTGAGTGAGAAAGACAGTTTGAGTGAGAAGGACAGTTTGAGTGAGGACAGTTTGAGTGAGGACAGTTTGAGTGAGAAGGACAGTTTGAGTGAGAAGAACAGTTTGAGTTAGGACAGTTTGAGTTAGGACAGTTTGAGTTAGGACAGTTTGAGTTAGGACAGTTTGAGTTAGGACAGTTTGAGTGAGAAGGACAGTTTGAGTGAGGACAGTTTGAGTGTGAGGACAGTTTGAGTGAGGACAGTTTGAGTTAGAGTTTGAGTTAGGACAGTTTGAGTGAGAAGGACAGTTGAGTGAGAAGGACAGTTTGAGTGAGAAGGACAGTTTGAGTGAGACAGTTTGAGTGAGAAGGACAGTTTGAGTGAGAAGGACAGTTTGAGTGAGGACAGTTTGAGTGAGAAGGACAGTTTGAGTGAGAAGGACAGTTTGAGTGAGGACAGTTTGAGTGAGAAGGACAGTTTGAGTGAGAAAGACAGTTTGAGTGAGAAGGACAGTTTGAGTAAGGACAGTTTGAGTGAGGACAGTTTGATTGAGAAGGACAGTTTGAGTGAGAAGGACAGCTTGAGTGAGAAGGACAGTTTGAGTGAGAAAGACAGTTTGAGTGAGAAGGACAGTTTGAGTAAGGACAGTTTGAGTGAGGACAGTTTGATTGAGAAGGACAGTTTGAGTGAGAAGGACAGCTTGAGTGAGAAGGACAGTTTGAGTGAGAAAGACAGTTTGAGTGAGAAGGACAGTTTGAGTGAGAAGGACAGTTTGAGTGAGAAGGACAGTTTGAGTGAGAACAGTTTGAGTGAGGACAGTTTGAGTGAGAAGGACAGTTTGAGTGAGAAGGACAGTTTGAGTGAGGACAGTTTGAGTGAGAAGGACAGTTTGAGTGAGAAGGACAGTTTGAGTGAGAAGGACTTGAGTGAGAAGACAGTTTGAGTGAGAAGGACAGTTTGAGTGAGGACAGTTTGAGTTAGGACAGTTTGAGTGAGGACAGTTTGAGTGAGTTTGAAGGACAGTTTGAGTGAGAAGGAGACAGTTTGAGTGAGAAGGACAGTTTGAGTGAGAAAGACAGTTTGAGTGAGAAGGAGTTTGAGTGAGGACAGTTTGAGTGAAGGACAGTTTGAGTGAGGACAGTTTGAGTGAGACAGTTTGAGTGAGAAGACAGTTTGAGTGAGGACAGTTTGACAGTTTGAGTGAGAAGGACAGTTTGAGTGAGAAGGACAGCTTGAGTGAGAAGGACAGTTTGAGTGAGAAAGACAGTTTGAGTGAGAAGGACAGTTTGAGTAAGGACAGTTTGAGTGAGGACAGTTTGATTGAGAAGGACAGTTTGAGTGAGAAGGACAGCTTGAGTGAGAAGGACAGTTTGAGTGAGAAAGACAGTTTGAGTGAGAAGGACAGTTTGAGTGAGGACAGTTTGAGTGAGGACAGTTTGATTGAGAAGGACAGTTTGAGTGAGAAGGACAGTTTGAGTGAGGACAGTTTGAGTGAGAAGGACAGTTTGAGTGAGAAGGACAGTTTGAGTGAGAAGGACAGCTTGAGTGAGAAGGACAGTTTGAGTGAGAAGGACAGTTTGAGTGAGGACAGTTTGAGTGAGAAGGACAGTTTGAGAAGGACAGTGAGGACAGTTTGAGTGAGAACAGTTTGAGTGAGAAGGACAGTTTGAGTGAGAAGGACAGTTTGGAGTGAGAAGGACAGTTTGAGTGAGAAGGAGAGTGAGGACAGTTTGAGTGAGGACAGTTTGAGTGAGAAGGACAGTTTGAGTGGAGTTTGAGTGAGGACAGTTTGAGTGAGAAGGACAGTTTGAGTAAGGACAGTTTGAGTGAGAAGGAGTGAGA
Organism: Kryptopterus vitreolus; assembly: GCA_030449085.1. NCBI lineage: Eukaryota > Metazoa > Chordata > Actinopteri > Siluriformes > Siluridae > Kryptopterus > Kryptopterus vitreolus. The sequence continues at coordinate 25,481,985 of JACRUU010000004.1, read as the reverse complement.
AGGACAGTTTGAGTGAGAAGGACAGTTTGAGTGAGGACAGTTTGAGTGAGGACAGTTTGATTGAGAAGGACAGTTTGAGTGAGAAGGACAGTTTGAGTGAGGACAGTTTGAGTGAGAAGGACAGTTTGAGTGAGGACAGTTTGAGTGAGAAGGACAGTTTGAGTGAGAAGGACAGTTTGAGTGAGGACAGTTTGAGTGAGAAGGACAGTTTGAGTGAGAAGGACAGTTTGAGTGAGGACAGTTTGAGGACAGTTTGAGTGAGAAGGACAGTTTGAGTGAGAAGGACAGTTTGAGTGAGAAAGACAGTTTGAGTGAGAAGGACAGTTTGAGTAAGGACAGTTTGAGTGAGGACAGTTTGATTGAGAAGGACAGTTTGAGTGAGAAGGACAGCTTGAGTGAGAAGGACAGTTTGAGTGAGAAAGACAGTTTGAGTGAGAAGGACAGTTTGAGTGAGAAGGACAGTTTGAGAGGACAGTTTGAGTGAGAGAGGACAGTTTGAGTGAGGACAGTTTGAGAGGAAGGACAGTTTGAGTGAGAAGGACAGTTTGAGTGAGAAGGACAGTTTGAGTGAGGACAGTTTGAGTGAGAAGTTTGAGTGAGAAGGACAGTTTGAGTGAGAAGGACAGTTTGAGTGAGGACAGTTTGAGTGAGGACAGTTTGATTGAGAAGGACAGTTTGAGTGAGAAGGACAGCAGTTTGAGTGAGAAGGACAGTTTGAGTGAGAAGTTTGAGTGGGACAGTTTGAGTGAGAAGGACAGTTTGAGAAGGACAGTTTGAGGAGAAGGACAGTTTGAGAAGGACAGTTTGAGAAAGACAGTTTGAGTGAGAAGGCCATTTGAGTGAGAAGGACAGTTTGAGTAAGGACAGTTTGAGTGAGGACAGTTTGATTGAGAAGGACAGTTTGAGTGAGAAGGACAGCTTGAGTGAGGACAGTTTGAGTGAGAAGGACAGTTTGAGTGAGAAGGACAGTTTGAGTGAGGAAGTGAGACAGTTTGAGTGAGAAGGACAGTTTGAGAGAAGGACAGTTTGAGAAAGGACAGTTTGAGTGAGAAGGACAGTTTGAGTGAGAAGGACAGTTTGAGTGAGAAGGACAGTTTGAGAGAAGGACAGTTTGAGTGAGGAGGACAGTTTGATTGAGAAGGACAGTTTGAGTGAGAAGGACAGTTTGAGTGAGGACAGTTTGAGTGAGAAGGACAGTTTGAGTGAGAAGGACAGTTTGAGTGAGAAGGACAGTTTGAGTGAGGACAGTTTGAGTGAGGACAGTTTGAGTGAGAAGGACAGTTTGAGTGAGAAGGAGTGAGAAGGACAGTTTGAGTGAGGACAGCTGAGAAGGACAGTTTGAGTGAGAAGGACAGTTTGATTGAGAAGGACTTTGAGTGAGAAGGACAGTTTGAGTGAGAAAGACAGTTTGAGTGAGAAGGACAGTTTGAGTGAAGGACAGTTTGAGTGAGGACAGTTTGATTGAGAAGGACAGTTTGAGTGAGAAGGACAGCTTGAGTGAGAAGGACAGTTTGAGTGAGAAAGACAGTTTGAGTGAGAAGGACAGTTTGAGTAAGGACAGTTTGAGTGAGGACAGTTTGAGTTGAGAAGGACAGTTTGAGTGAGAAGGACAGTTTGAGTGAGACAGTTTGAGAAGGACAGTTTGAGGAAGGACAGTTTGAGTGAGGACAGTTGAGTGAGGACAGTTTGAGTGAGAAGGACAGTTTGAGTGAGAAGGACAGTTTGAGTGAGGAGGACAGTTAGAGTGAGTTTGAGGACAGTTTGAGTTAGGACAGTTTGAGTGAGGACAGTTTGAGTAAGGACAGTTTGAGTGAGAAGGACAGTTTGAGTGAGGACAGTTTGAGTGAGAAGGACAGTTTGAGTGAGGACAGTTTGAGTGAGAAGGACAGTTTGAGTGAGAAGGAGTGAGGACAGTTTGAGTGAGAAGGACAGTTTGAGTGAGAGGACAGTTTGAGTGAGGACAGTTTGAGTTAGGACAGTTTGAGTTAGGACAGTTTGAGTGAGAAGGACAGTTTGAGTGAGAAGGACAGTTTGAGTGAGGACAGTTTGAGTGAGAAGGACAGTTTGAGTGAGAAGGACAGTTTGAGTGAGGACAGTTTGAGTGAGAAGGACAGTTTGAGTGAGAAGGACAGTTTGAGTGAGGACAGTTTGAGTGAGAAGGACAGTTTGAGTGAGGACAGTTTGAGTGAGGACAGTTTGAGTTGAGAAGGACAGTTTGAGTGAGAAGGAGAGTGAGAAGGACAGTTTGAGTGAGAAGGAGTGAGAAGGACAGTTTGAGTGAGGACAGTTTGAGTTGAGGAGTGAGGACAGTTTGAGTGGACAGTTTGAGTTAGGACAGTTTGAGTGAGAAGGACAGTTTGAGTGAGAAGGACAGTTTGAGTGAGAAGGACAGTTTGGGATTCGGAACGCACTCAACACTTCCTGCTAATTCAGTCGGACTTATGACCACATTCTCCTTAATTACACTGTGGATGTTTGTGTGTAACGTCTCGTTCGGAGTTCAGCAGCACAAACGTAATTAATGTGGAAATGTTGTTTAGCAGTGAAACGCAGGAAAAACACTGTCACGATTTAACTGGCTGAAACCAGGCAAGACACGGAGGGGGCGGCATTAGGGGTGTGGCCTGTGTGGTGGAGGTGTGGCCTGTGTGGTGCAGTTTCAGTAAAGGAGGTGTGGCCTGTGTGCTGGAGGTGTGCCCAGTTTGGTGCAGTTTCAGCAAAGGAGGTGTGTCATCCTGTAGTTTACAACAGTGGGTGTG
>JACRUU010000004.1:25456726-25474226 GCA_030449085.1 Kryptopterus vitreolus | reverse complement strand
TGGTCTCTGGAAGATCACGGGTTCAAACCCCACCACAACCTGCCACTAGTGGGCCCTTGAGCAAGGTCCTTAACCCTCAATTGCTCTGTTGTAAGTCCCTCTGTATAAGGGCATCTGCCACATGCTGTAAATGTAAAATAATCACGCTTCGAAATATCCGCGTATAAAATATGTATTTGGCAACCGTATTTATCCGAAGCACATGAACTGTTCAGACCGATCCCTTAGCCGATCCCGGAGCACCGATCCGCACAATGCCTCGTTCTGTGAAGGTCTAATTAAACCGACGAGTGCGTCTCCTTGTCCTCCTCGAGACAGCCGAGCCCTCCGACCGGCCCCTCGGGGATCGGCCCAGATTTCTTCAGGGGATTCCTTCATGAAACCCGGTCACTCTGGCAAGACGGCGTCATCTCCACTCTCTTAATCACATTCCGGGGGAATTTATTTTGGCCCGGATAAGAGATTAGGGAGACGACACAGCTCCGGTTGCAGGAGGTTTAATGAATGGGTAACAGGAGTCCGGGGAGGAGGATGTCGGTGGTGGAGGAGGAGGAGGTGGAGGTTGAGGTCAAGGAGCCGGGATTTATTTTCCTTGCCAACGTGGAGACTCCGAGGGCGAACCACTGCGATCCAGAACAAAAAGAAGATCTGGCTGTTGAGGAAAAATGAGAGTGGATGAAATGAACACGGAGGCCACGGAGTGAAAGAGTAGGTAGATATCTGCAGCTTTAAACCTGAGCCATGGAGATCAAGTTGCTACCCATCACAGATCTCATGTACCGAGTGGTTTATCGAGAGACCCATGAATGTTCCTATTGTTTCCATGCAACGCATACAGTAACGGAATTCTCCGAAGATTTTCCTTGGCAAGAAAGAAATCTATAAAAATCCAGATGTTTGGCACCTGGACAGTTCGTTTCCACAAGCATTCAGGAGAAACACCTTTGTAAACAGATGTTCTTCAGCAGTTGGAGATCCCAGATCACTTCAATAGGATTTAGGTGCTGTGACTGGGCAGGACGTTCCATGATAGATGACACTATTAACACTTTCTTCTCTTAATAACGATTGCAGGGCATGGACCATTGGACCCATTCAGACTGCCACACAGATCCTCTTCGTGAATCCTCCTGCAAATCCCTTCACAGATCCCTCCCAGATCAGCTGTCGGATCCCCATTCAGATTCCCTCGCAAATGCCTCTGCAGATCCCCTGCAGATCTCCTCATAATCCTCCCGTAAGTCCCTTCACAGATCCCTCCATAAACAGGTCCATCCTTTTACAGATCCCCTCACACATCCATCCACAGGTTCATTGTCAGATCCCCCTGCAGATCCTCTCACAAATCCCCCCTTCAGATCGCCTTCTAATCCTCCCACAAATCCTGTCACAGATCCCTCCACAGATCCATTCTCAGATCCCCCTATAGGTTTCTTCACAAATTCTTCCTCAAATCCCTTCACAGATCCCCCGCTCAAATCCTGTCACAGATCCCTCCACAGATCCATTCTCAGATCCCCCTGCAGATCTCCTCATAATCCTCCCACAAATCCTGTCGCAGATCCCTCCACAGATCCCCCTGTAGGTCTCTTCACAAATCCTCCCTCAATTCCCTCCATAGATCCCTTTACAGATCCCCTCGCAAATCCTGTCGCAGATCCATTGTCAGATCGCCCTGCAGATCCTCTCAGAAACTCCCCCACTGCATATGTCCTCCTTAATCCTCCCACAAATCCTGCCACAGATCCCTCCACAGATCCATTCTCAGATCCCCCTGCATATCTCCTCCTAATCCTCCCACAAATCCTGCCACAGATCCCTCCACAGATCCATTCTCAGATCCCCCTGCAGATCTCCTTCTAATCCTCCCACAGATCCTGTCACAGATCCCTCCACAGATCCATTCTCAGATCCCCCTATAGGTCTCTTCACAAATTCTTCCTCAAATCCCTTCACAGATCCCCCGCTCAAATCCTGTCACAGATCCCTCCACAGATACATTCTCACAAATTCTTCCTCAAATCCCTTCACAGATCCCCTGCAGATCTCCTTCTAATCCTCCCACAAATCCTGTTACAGATCCCTCCACAGATCAGATCCATTGTCAGATCCCCGGTGCAGCTCTCCTCATAATCCTCCCACAAACCCTGTCGCAGATCCATTGTCAGATCCCCCTGCAGATCCTCTCCTCCCACAAATCCTGAACCCCCACCCCCCCCCCCCTGCAGATCTCCTCATAATCCTCCCGCAAATCCTGTCACAAATTAATCTCTTCAAAAAACCTTCCTCAAATCCCTTCACAAAATCCTTTCACAGATCCCTCGCAGATCCCCGCTGCAGACCTCCTCCCAAAATACCCCTGCAAATCCCTCCTCAGGTCCCTCAAAGATCTCCTCATAATCCTCCTGCAACTCTCTTCACAGATCCCCCTACAGATCCCTCTAGTCATGTTCCGAGGGCAAAAAAAGGCAAACACAGAGACGCGGCAGGGATTTAATCTGTAGACAAAGATTAAACAGAAATGAAAGCATACAAATGGCTCTGAGGGAGAAAGTGTATGTGTGTGTGTGTGTGTGTGTGTGTCTGTGTGTGTGTGTGTGTGTGTGTGTGTGTGTGTGTGTGTGTGTGTGGTTAGGAATGATAAGATTCAGCAATTTTCATCGGATGCACCGATTTTAAAAAGGTTGCTTTAATTATATCAGTTATTGTTAATTATCACAACGCCTCGTTTTTTCACTTTTCTGCATCGGTCAAAAACAGATTTATTTATGTACAATTATTAGTAGATATGCTTTTGTTTTAATATTTGCTAAATAGATTATTTCGGATTGTCTATACCGTGTCGAATTGCTCCATATGTGTGTCACATAAAGCAAAATAGTATCGCATTGCATCAGTAGCTAATGTAGGATATCTTTGGCTATGCATCGAGCTGCGAATGGCATCGGCTTCAAATTATGGAGAAGCACACCCCATGTGTGTGTGTGTGTGTGTGTGTGTGTGTGTGTATGTTTGCATGTTGACATGCTTGTCTGTGAGATGAGACGAGCCCTTGATTCGCATTGGCGCTCCTGTATATTTTATTGTGTAGACGCTCGGGGTTTGTTTGTGAGCTACAGCAGGTATCTATAAGGTGAGGAGGTGTTCAGGGATCAGGCTTTCTGTGCCCTGACCTCAGATCAGCCCCTGATTTGTGCTTCCGGATGTAGTTTTATATCTCAGGGAATCGATTTCTTACCTAAGAAAGTCTTACCTAAACCACAAGTCAAAGGCGCCCCCCGGTTGCCATGGTTTCTTTACTAGTGCAATGCTGGTAAAGCCTTTGATACTTTCGACCGCATGCGAGTGTGCAGAAATCTGAGACCTGCTTATTTTGGAATGTCTTTAGTCTCCATTTCCTGTTAAAGAAGCTTCTGGGAAGATGTTCAGCGAGAGAGTGGACTGTGGACTCTTGAAATTAGACTTGGCCAGTTAATTAGACTTGGCCAATTAGCGTTATTTCGGTAAGCATTCAACTACGAAATTAGCGAGAATTTTAGTTTGCGGTTAGGAATTCATCCATCCGTTTGTTCGTCCTCAGTCACCAGTAACGATCCAGAGGGAGTTTGGAATAAACCTGACTGAAGCAAGAGGATGCTGTATACTACTTATACTCTCTACAAAGGGAGGAGTCTCTATCAGACTCTCTACAGAGGGAAGAGTCTCTATAAGACTCTATACAAAGGGAGGAGTCTCTATCAGACACTCTACAGAGGGAGAAGTCTCTATAAGACTCTATACAAAGGGAGGAGTCTCTATCAGACAGTCTACAGAGAGTCTCTACAGAGGGAGAAGTCTCTATAAGACTCTATACAAAGGGAGGAGTCTCTATCAGACTCTACTCTACAGAGAGAGGAGTCTCTATCAGATACTCTACAGAGGGAAAAGTCTCAATCAGACCCTCTAAAGAGGGAGGAGTCTCAATCAGACCATCTAAAGAGGAAGGGGTCTCTATCAGACTCTCTACAAAGGGAGGAGTCTCCATCAGACTCTCTACAGAGGAGGAGTCTCTATCAGACTGTCTACAAAGGGATGAGTCTCTATCATTCTCTCTATAGAGGGAGGAGTCTCTATCAGACTCTATACAAAGGGAGGAGTCTCTATCAGGCTGGCTACAGAGGGAGAAGTCTCTATCAGACACTCTACAAAGGGAGGAGTCTCAATCAGACTCTTTACAGAGGGAGGAGTCTCTATCAGACACTCTACAGAGGGAGAAGTCTCTATCAGACTCTCTACAGAGGGAGGAGTCTCTATCGGACTATAGAAGGAGGAGTCTCTATCATACTCTCTACAGAGGGAGGGGTCTCTATAAGACTCTCTACAGAGGGAGAAGTCTCTATCAGACACTCTACAAAGGGAGGAGTCTCTATCAGACTCTCTACAGAGGGAGGAGTCTCTATCAGACTCTCAAAGGGATACATCATTCTCTCTATAGAGGGAGGAGTCTCTATCAGACTCTCTACAGAGGGAGGGGTCTCTATCAGACTCTAAAGAGGAAGGGGTCTACAGAGGGAGGAGTCTCTATCAGACCCTCTACAGAGGAGGGGTCTCTAGTCTCCATCAGACTCTCTACAAAGGGAGGAGTCTCCATCAGACTCTCTACAGAGGGAGGAGTCTCGATCATACTCTCCACAGAGGGAGGAGTCTCTATCAGACTCTTTACAGAGGGAGGAGTCTCTATCAGACACTCTCGAGGGAGAAGTCAGACTCTATACATCAAGGGAGGAGTCTCTATCAGACTCTCTACAGAGGGAGGAGTCTCTATCACACTCTAAAGAGGGAGGAGTCTGTATCAGACCCTATACAGAGGGAGGAGTCTCTATCAGACTTTACAGAGGGAGGAGTCTCTATCAGACACTGTACAGAGGGAGGAGTCTCTATCAGACTCTCTAGAGAGGGAGGAGTCTCTATCAGACTGTCTACAAAGGGAGGGGTCTATATCATACTCTCTATAGAGGGAGGAGTCTCCATCAGACTCTCTACAGAGGGAGGTGTCTCTATCAGACACTCTACAGAGGGAGGAGTCTCTATCAGACACTCTACAGAGGGAGGAGTCTCTATCGGACTGTCGACAGAGGGAGGAGTCTCAAATACCTGAAGTGCACAACATGCATTTTGTTGAATTTTAGTTTAGCTGTCTGAGAAAGAGTTGTGATTGGACACACTAAAATAAAATGCACTGTTTTGCATCTTTCCAGCACCTTCACAACAGATCACTGGTGAAAAAGTGATCATCTACTCACATATTCTCCATATGAGTCCTGCACTACAGGAGGCGGGGGTCTGTATCCCACAGGGGGTGGAGCTCCACGTCCTCTCTGTGCTCTTCCCCTGTTGGATGGAAGGCGGCTTGGCGGAGCTCCTCTGGGTGCTGCTCCTCGAGGAACTGCAGCCTGCGGTGGAGGAACGCCTCCTCTAGTCCTGCAAAACACCACAAACACCACGGACGATGACTATCAGGACACCTAACTTAACCATATGTTGGGGAGGGAAATCTACAGCCCGTGGGCCACATTCGGCCCTCTGGTCCTTTTAATGGGCGATTGGTTAAGGTGCTGGGATACTGACTATGGAATGTCAGGGATGGATCCATGGTGTCGACCATCCTTGGGTCCTTAAGCAAGGAGCTTAAACCTCTGTAACCACAGGGGGCGCCATATCATGGCTGACCCTGAAGTCTGACCCCAGTAATATTGACTGTTAACATTAATGCCTTTTATATGTGTAGGTTTGATATGCATGCATCTGGTGCTGGTTCGGGCCGTCGGCCAAAAGTCAATTTGCCCCTGAGCTAAAAAGTCCCCCCCCGCCGCCATATGTAGTATGTCCATCTCCAAAATGTTCTCAGAAAGATGTCAGTAGCAAGAAATTTCTCGAATAGCAAATGTGGAGTGAGTTGTTCAAAAAGAAGAACATAGAAGAAGTCTTATAGGTGGTCCTGCAGCCTGTACTGTCAGGACGATGTCAGAAGGCAGCAGACGAGGCGGATCCTGTAGGAGGTGGAGGCGATGCATATAACTACAACATCAATCTCTCAGTGTGGTAAAGAACTGGACCCATGCCAGGATTCGCACTCGGTACTGGAATAACAGGTTCCTCCTGTATCAGGACACCTAACTTAACCATATGTCAGGGGTGGGAAATCTACAGCCCGTGGGCCACATCCGATCCGCTGGTCCTTTTACTGGGGGAGTGGTTAAGGTGGGGAAAACATCGCTCACAAATATGAGGTTTTCTAACGTCACCCTGATCAACAAGAGCGTCCAAACGATCCCCATTTTCAGTCTCAAGGTTCCTCTCAAGGTTCCTTCCTCAGTCGCCCCAGGCTTCATCATCGGGGATAAAACTATGTTCTATAATTCTGACATTCTGTAAAGCTGCTTTGAAACAATGTCCGATCTCGGACCTGCCTTCGGATTTATCCGTGTTTTCCGACAGCGGAGATTTCTGAAAAGGCCGATAAATTTGACGATAATGTCTCAGTCTGGACAAAACTCCCAAAAATAAACCTTTCCAATGAAAAAGCACCAGCTAGTGATTAGATACGTGTTTCCGATGTGAATTACTATTACATTTATGGCATTTTGGCAGACGCCCTTATCCAGAGCGACTTGCAACTGAGAAAATGAGGGTTAAGGGCCTTGCTCAAGGGCCCCACAAGTGGCAGTTTGGTGGTGGTGGTGGTGGTGGGGTTTGAACCCGTGATCTTCTGGTCCAGAGTCCAACACCATAACCCACTGGGATACACCACCACCCCTGAATTCTTTGAGAACGATATACAGTTCCTCCTGCATCTTTCCGTACTCTTTTACTGCTTTGATCCCTCTTTTCCGTCTCTCTTTCTCCTGATCATCGATTTCCTGTCTGTTGATCTTGTGACCGTTTTATTGCCTGGCTGTGGGTCGATGTTTATCCTTAACGTCGTCTTCATTAAAATCTTACCAAGATTTCCTGTCGTCGCTAACACTACTGATGTTAATCACACACACACACACACACTTGTTCCTCGACTGGTTTGAAAGTTCATCCTTCATGCATTTTTGACCTTGGGGTTTCTGATGGGGTTTTTGATCTTTCTGGGATTTCAGCATCTGCCAGATGTTTTTTATTTATTTATTTATTTTTCGGAACCCCAGGTCTCCTCACTTTCTCACCTCAGCACATCAGCACCTGACTTTACTAACGTCCTTCTAGCAGAATGAATATACACAAACATCTACGCACACGTCTTTCCAGATGTTTTATGCTGCGGTGTCCACAAATCTATCTATCTATCTATCTATCTATCTATCTATCTATCTATCTATCTATCTATCTATCTATCTATCTATCTATCTATCTATCTATCTCTCTATGCATCTATCAATATCTATCTATCTATGTTTTATGCTATCTATCTATCTATCTATCTATCTATCTATCGATCTATCTATCTATGCATGCAATCAATGAATCTATGCATGAATCAAACACACAAACATCTACGCATCTACGTCTATTCTGCATATCTTCTTATGCTATCTATCTCGCACACGTCTATCGATCTATCTATCTATCTATCTATGATATCATCTATCTCTATCTATCTATCTATCTATCTATCTATCTATCTATCTATCTATCTATCTATCTATCTATCTATCTATCTATCTATCTATCTATCTATCCATCTATGCATGCATCTATCTATCTATCTATCTATCTATCTATCTATCTATCTATCTATCTATCTATCTATCTATCTATCTATCTATCTATCTATCTATCTATCTATGCATGCATGAATCAATGAATCTACACAAACATCTACGCACACGTCTTTCCAGATGTTTTATGCTGCGGTGTCCACAAATCCATCATCTATCTATCTATCTATCTATCTATCTATCTATCTATCTATCTATCTATCTATCTATGCTATCTATCTATTCATGCATCTATCTATCTAATCTATCTATCTATCTATCTATCTATCTATCTATCTATCTATCTATCTATCTATCTATGCTATGAACTGATCTACACAAACATCTACGCACCGTCTATGTTTTATGCTATCTATCTATCTATACTATCTTATGCTATCTATCTATCTATCTATCTATCTATCTATCTATCCTATCTATCTATCTATCTATGCATCTATCTGCTATCTATCTATCTATCTATCTATCTATCTATCTATCTATCTATCTATCTATCTATCTATCTATCTCTATCTATCTATCTATCTATCTATCTATCTATCTATCTGCATCTATCTATCTATCTGCTGCTCTATCTATCTATCTATCTATCTATCTATCTATCATGATCAATGAATCTACATCTACGCATCTTTCTTTCCAATCTATCTATCTGTCCATCTATCTATCTATCCATCGATGTATCTTCATCTATCTATCTATCTATCTCTATCTATCTATCTATCTATCTATCTATCTATCTATCTATCTATCTATCTATCTATCTATCTATCTATCTATCTATGATCTATCTATCTATCTATCTATCTATCTATCTATCTATCTATCTATCTATCTATCTATCTATCTATCTATCTATCTATGCATATCATCTATCTATTCATGATTCTATGCTGCTCTATTTATCTATCTTGATCTATCATTCTACGGTCTATCAATGTCTATCTATCTATCTATCTATCTATCTATCTATATCTATCTATCTATCTATCTATCTATCTATCTATCTATCTATCTATCTATCTATCTGTCTATCTATCTATCTATCTATCTATCTATCTATCTATCTATCTATCTATCTATCTATCTATCTATCTATCTATCTATGCATCTGATCTATCTATCTATCTATATTCTATCTATCTATGCATGAATCTATCTACACAAACATACTACGCAACGTCTGTCTCAGATGTCTTTATGCTGCGGTGTCACATCTATCTATCTATCTATCAATCTATCTATCTATCTATCTATCTATCTATCTATCTATCTATCTATCTATCTATCTATCTATCTATCTATCTATCTATCTATCTATCTATCTATCTATCTATCTATGAATATCATCTACACAAACATCTACGCACACTATCTATCGATCTATTCTATCATCTATGTTTTATGCTGCGGTGTCTATATATCTACAAATCTATCTATCTATCTATCTATCTATCTATCTATCTATCTATCTATCTATCTATCTATCTATCTATCTATCTATCTATCTATCTATCTATCTATCTATCTATCTATCTATCTATCTATCTATGATCTATGCATATGTCTATCTATCTAATCTATCTATCTATATCTATATCTATGCTATCTATCTGCATCTATCTATTATATGTCTATCTATCTATCTATCTATTATATCTATCTATGTATCTATCTATCTGTTTATCTATCTCATCTATCATCTATATCTATCTATCTATCTATCTATCTATCTATCTATCTATCTATCTATCTATCTATCGATCTATCTATCTATCTATCTATCTATCTATCTATCTATCTATCTATCTATCTATCTATCTATCTATCTATCTATCAGCATATCTATCTATCTATATCTCTATCTATCTATATCTATCTATCTATCTATCTATGCTATCTATCAATCTATCTATCTATTATCTATCTATCATATCTAGTGTATTTATTTATTTATTTATTTATTTTATATTTATATATCTTAGAATCATTGTAACTGGAGTTGAGCTGAAAATTAAAAACAAAAAAACGGTATAAAAGTGCAAATAAATAAAATAAAATAAATACAATAAAATAAAATTGAATACAACATTTATTATAATAAAATGGCAATCAAATTAAATAAAATATAAAACAAAATTAAGAAATGAAGCAAATAAAAAATAATAATGAATAAAAATAACCTTTTTTTCCCGCCACATACAGTAAATCACTTTCATCACTTTGATGTTCTTTTCTCCTACTTTGCTCCGAAAATTCTCCTGAATACACAATAAATATGAATTTATTTAATTTTATAATATATTATAATATTTGTCTAATATATTTATTCCCACCCAATTTCAGGCGAATTATGTTCACAAAATATTGCTTTAAAAATCTTTTTCTTTTTTATTAAAATATTTATAAAAAGTCCTGATGGAGAAAAACGAGCGGTCAGTAATGTCTCCTTCTGTGTGTGGGTGTGTGTGTGTGTGTGTGTCTGATGGGGGGCGGTCCAGTAGGGGGTCTCCTTCTGGTGTGTGTGGTGTGTGTTGTGTTGTGTGTGTGGGGGGGGGTGTGTCGGGTGTGTGGGTGGGGGTGGGTGATGTGTACTGTTGGTGTTGGGGGGGAGGGTGGGCGGTGAAGGCATATGGATGGTATTTGAATGTATGTGTGTGTGGGTGGAGCTGGGGGTGATGGGGGGTGGAGGGGGGTCCCTGGTGGTGTAGGACGGGGTTGTGGCGTGTGGGGGGGTGGGTGGTGGTTTGGGTGTGTGTGTCTGGTTGTGGGAGTGGTGCGGCTGATATGTGGGGTGGTTTGTGTGTGTGGTGTGCTTGTGTGAGAGAGGGGGTGTGTGGTGTGTGTGTTGTGGGTAGGTAGCTGGGGTGTGGTGTGTAGTGGAATGTGGGGACATTCGGTGAGTGGGTGGTTAGAAGGTGCGGGTGGGTGTGGGGGTTCGGTGTGTGTGTGTATGTGTAGTGTGTGTATGTGTGTGTATGTGTGTGTGTGTGTGTATGTGTGTGTTCTAGGTGTGTGATGTGTGTGTGTGGGTGTGTGTGTGTGGTGTGTATTGTGCATGTGTGTGTGTGATCTGTGTATGTGTTGATGTGGGTGTGGGTGTGTGTGGTGGTGTAGTGTGTTATGTGTGTGTGTGTGGTGTGTGTGTAGTGTACGCGTGTAAATGTGGTGTGTGTGTTGTGTGTGTGTGTGTGTATGATTAATGATGAGGTCAGCTGTAAGAAAATTGAGTTGATCTTCAGTAGGAACACAATCGTAACGCTCGCTTTCAGAATCGATCAAAAACCTCCGCGTCGAGTTTCTGACCAAAGAGCGTCCGAAGCAACCGAAGCCCCCTCGCGGATGTTTCCCTTCGTCATGTCATGTAGATATACAGATCACATGTTTCGTTGTGTGTGTGTGTGGTGTGTGTGTGTGTGTGTGAAATTCAGCTGAGTCACACGAGTGTTTATTAATCGTCTCATGCCGCGGTGTGTGTAAATAAGTGCACCCAGACCGACGCTCCTTGTGTGTGTGTGTAAATAAGTGCCCCAACCGACGCTCCTTAGCCAACTCTAAATTTAGCCACGCTTCATGCTAACCGCTAATCTGAGATTGATCTAATCAATCCTCGTTCAGCGGCGGGAAAAACGCTAACAATCATAACGTGGCTCGGGTTCGAATGTTTCATCCAGGATCAGTTGGGTTTAATATGCATTTAGTGCTCTTGTTTTTTTCATACAGGATGAGAAAATGTAATAAATAATGGATAGGAAATAAATAAATAAATAAATAAATAAAAATAAATAAATAAACAAATAAATAAAATAAATAAAAAATAAATAAAAAATAAATAAAAATGCATGCATGGCAATGTGTGAAAACTCGCATAATCAATCAGCCTGCTGGAACATAAGACTTAATAAATATGTATTTTTAAAAATGAAACAATTTTATTTCTGTGCGTTATAAACTGTATTGACGATGGAATAAAAGTTGTATATTAATGAAACTTTCCATTTTATTCTTCCGAAACAACCTGGACTAAAAGGGGGCGTTTCATTCATGCTGCCAATTGCAGTGAAGTCGAAGTGAAAGGAGGTGTGGCCTAACTGTCAGTATTAGTAAAAGGAGGTGTGGCCTCTGTAACTACATCAGTTACATTAAAGGAGGTATGGATTCTGTTACATTCGCTCTTAGTGATAGAGGTGTGGCCTCTGTACCTGTCAGTCATAATGTGGCCAAGAAGGTGTGTCCTCTGTACCTGTCAGTCATAATGAAGAAGGTGGCCTCTGTACCTGTCAGTCAGTCAATGGTAATGAAGGAGGTGTGGCCTCTGTACCTGTCAGTTGTAATGAAGGAGGTTAGTGTCTGTGGCCTCTGTACCTGTCAGTCGTAATGAAGGAGGTGTGTCCTCTGGGTACTGTCTGTCAGTCAGTAATGAAAGAGGTGTGGCCTCTGTACCTGTCAGTCATAATGAAGAAGGTGTGTCCTCTGTACCTGTCAGTCATAATGAAGAAGGTGTGGCCTCTGTACCTGTCAGTCATAATGAAGAAGGTGTGTCCTCTGTACCTGTCAGTCTAATGAAGGTGAGGTGTGGCCTCTGTACCTGTCAGTCATAATGAAGAGGTGTGGCCTCTGTAGGTGTGGCCTCTGTACCTGTCAGTTGTAATGAAGGAGGTGTGTAATGAAGGAGGTCTGTACCTGCCTCTGTACCTGTAGTTGTAATGAAGTGTGGCCTCTGTACCTGTCAGTCAGTAATGAAGAAGGTGTGGCCTCTGTACCTGTCAGTCGTAATGAAGAAGGTGTGGCCTCTGTACCTGTCAGTCGTAATGAAGGAGGTGTGGCCTCTGTACCTGTCAGTCCTTTGTAATGAAGGAAGGAAGTGTGTGGCCTCTGTACCTGTCAGTCGTCGTAATGAAGGAGGTGTGGCCTCTGTACCTGTCAGTCCTCTGTATAATGAAGAAGGTGTGTCCTCTGTACCTGTCAGTCATGTAATGAAGGAGGTGTGGCCTCTGTACCTGTCAGTCGTAATGAAGTACCTGTCAGGTGTGGCCTCTGTACCTGTCAGTTGTAATGAAGGAGGTGTGGCCTCTGTACCTGTCAGTCGTAATGAAGGTAGGTGTGGCCTCTGTACCTGTATTCAGTAAAAGGAGGTGTGAGGCTCTGTAGTGATCAGTCGTAATGAAGGAGGTGTGGCCTCTGTACCTGTCAGTTCGTAATGAAGGACCTGTCAGTGTGAAGCCTCTGTACCTGTCAGTCGTAATGAAGAAGGTGTGGCCTCTGTACCTGGTGTGTCAGCCTCTGTACCTGTCAGTTGTAATGAAGTAGGTGTGTCCTTTGTACCTGTCAGTCGTAATGAAGGAGGTGTGTCCTCTGTACCTGTCAGTTGTAATGAAGTGTTGAAGGTGTGTCCTCTGTGTACCTGTCAGTTGTAATGTAAGAAGAGGTGTGGCCTCTGTACCTGTCAGCCTCTGTAATGTCATGAAGGAGGTGTGGCCTCTGTACCTGTCAGCTGTAAAGAAGGAGGTGTGGCCTCTGTACCTGTCAGTCGTAATGAAGTAGGTGTGGTCAGTCCTCTGTACCTGTCAGTCGTAATGAAGGAGGTGTGGCCTCTGTACCTGTCAGTCGGTAATGAAGGAGGTGTGGCCTCTGTACCTGTCAGTTGTAATGAAGGAGGTGTGGCCTCTGTACCTGTCAGTTGTAATGAAGGTTGTTGAGAGGTGTGGCCTCTGTACCTGTCAGTCGTAATGAAGGAGGTGTGTCCTCTGTACCTGTCAGTCATAATGAAGAGAGGTGTGTCCCTCTGTACCTGTCAGTCGTAATGAAGGAGGTGTGGCCTCTGTACCTGTCAGTCGTAATGAAGAATGTGTAATGTGAAGAAGGTGTGGCCTCTGTACCTGTCAGTCGTAATGAAGGAGGTGTGGCCTATGTACCTGTCAGTCGTAATGAAGAAGGTGTGGCCTCTGTACCTGTCAGTCAGCTGTACCTGTCATGTAAGGAGGTGTGGCCTCTGTACCTGTCCTCTGTAGTCGTAATGAAGAAGGTCCGTTGTAGGTATGGCCTCTGTACCTGTCAGTCATAATGAAGTAGGTGTGGCCTGTCAGTGTAAGAAGCCTGTCTGTACTGTCAGTGTAATGAAGGTGTGGCCTCTGTACCTGTCAGTCGTAATGAAGTAGGTGTGGCCTCTGTACCTGTCCTGTCAGTTGTAATGAAGGAGGTGTGGCCTCTGTACCTGTCAGTAGTGTAATGAAGGAGGTGTGGCCTCTTCTGTACCTGTCAGTCGTAATGAAGAAGGTGTGGCCTCTGTACTTGAAGAAGGTGTTCCCTCTGTAGCCAGTCTTATTGAAAGGAGGTGTGGCCTCACACTTCTCTTATCTCAAGGCACATCATTAAACACACCATACACACACACACAACAACACACACAAACACACACAAAAACACACATACACACACACAACACACACACACACACACACACACAGTTACCTGTGTGAGCCAGGTGTCGGTGTGCCACGGGCCCTCGAGCTGGATTTCCCTCTCACCGCGGGCACCTTGGCATCCTCAGAGCCGCCGTTCAGAAACGTCAACTCCTGCAGCTGAGCTTGTCTGATCTCATCATTATAATCCTGCTCACACACACACACACACACACACACACACACACACACACACACACACACACACACACACACACTGAATTAGCAAAGCTGCATGATTAGTAACTGCCTACTGATGAGACGAGCCACAAAGCAACTTGAGATATTTGATAAATAATGAATAGAATCAGGACACATATACACACACACACACACACACACACACGCACACACAACACACACACAACACACAACAAACACAAACACACACATGTGGAGTCGCTTACACCACAGAATTTTCTGCTTGCTGTCAAAATCTACCTTCATACTGAGCATCATAAAGCATCACAAAGCATCATAAAGCATCATAAAGCATCATAAAGCATCATAAAGCAGTATTTAGCACTGGGTGGTTTTCGAGATCATAAAGCTCACATTATAGACGTGTGTTTTCACGTCACTTTGGCCAAACATTGTAGAAGATAAAATTCCAACAGCGTATGAAATGATCTGTTAAATCCTCCCATGTAATAAACGCTGGTGTGCAGATAACGAACAGCTCAGTGCAGAACTCACCAAGCTGATGGAGGAAATAATGATCTTTATCACCTCAGGTTCATGTCCGGTGCTCGTTTACTGCAGGATCGATGGCGTAGGAGTAACGCTGTCGTCTCCTTTAATCTCAGCTAGACTGTTATATAATCCTGATTACATCATTCCCACACGGACATCACATGTGTCAAAGCAACTGCTACAGAGTCCATTAAAGTACAGGATCATAACATCTCACACTTACACACTGTCTCCATCACCATCACCTTCTCAACACCATCACATTCTCAACACCATCACCTGTCTCCATCACCATCACCTTCTCAACACCATCACATTCTCAATACTGTCTCCATCACCATCACCTTCTCAACACCATCACATTCTCAATACTGTCTCCATCACATTCTCACCTACTCTCAACACCATCACGTTCTCAATACTGTCTCACACATCACATTTCATCACATCACCTTCTCAACACTGTCTCCATCACCATCACCTCAACACATCACTCTCAACACCATCACCTATCACCTTCTCAATACCATCACATTCTCAATACTGTCTCCATCACCATCACCTTCTCAACACCATCACCTTCTCAATACTGTCTCCATCACCATCACCTTCTCAACACCATCACCTTCTCATCAGCATCACCTTCTCAACACTCTCCACACATCACCTTCTCATTCACCTCTCAATACATCACCATCACATTCTCATCAGCATCACCTTCTCAACACCATCACATTCTCAATACTGTCTCCATCATCACCTTCTCATCACCATCACCTTCTCAACACCATCACCTTCTCAATACTGTCTCCATCACCATCACTTTCTCAACACCATCACCTTCTCAATACTGTCTCCATCACCATCACCTTCTCAACACCATCACCTTCTCAACACCATCACCTTCTCAACACCATCACCTTCTCAACACCAGCACCTTCTCAACTGTCTCCATCACATCACCTTCAACACCATCACAACTTCAATCACACTCAATCTCAATACACCATCACATTCTCATCTCATCACATCACATTCTCATCAGCATCACCTTCTCAACACCATCACCTTCTCAACTCTGTCTCCATCACCATCACCTTCTCATCAGTCTCCATCACCATCACATTCTCACAGCTCACCTCTCAACACCATCACCTCAATCTCATCATACTTCTCAATACTGTCTCCATCACCATCACCTTCTCATCAGCATCACCTTCTCAACACCATCACCATTCTCAATACTGCATCACCTTCTCAACACTCAACACCATTCTCAACACTCACCTTCTCAATACTGCATCACCTTCTCAACACTGTCTCCAACACCATCACCAAAACCTTCGGCTCCACAGTGTGAAAGGTGGTCATCACATTGGGCTTCATATATTTGTCTGATTTGTCTGGGTAAAAAATAAGGGTTGGGTTCCTCAGAGTTCCTCACTCAGGAGAGTGTGAGATAGTTTCTTTTAATCTCCTCGTGGTCAACAGCGTAATTAAATTCAGCAGCTCGTAAAACCGGATTCAGAACAGTTACTTCTCTCATACACGTGATCTCCAGAAGCCCGTGAGATATTACACACTGCTGATGGAACTCATAAAGGCCCAGAAGTCTCAGCTTTGTGTGGATGGGATTTGAATTCACAACCTTCAGCTCATAAGGTGCTAGATGATAGCTCAGTAGTTAAGACACTGGGCTTTGGCCTGAAAGGTCACATGTTCAAATCCCAGCATTAGTGGGCCCTTGAGGAAGGCCCCCAACTGATTGATCAAAGACTGACCGGAATGAGGAACTTTTTGATCTCCTCGAGGGCGTGGCCCATGCGGGCATAGGCCTCAGCCGGGGGAGCAAACACCTCGATGAGGACATGCAGGTCTTCGTTCAGGTGATGATATTTGGCCTCGCCGCTCTTCCGTAACTCCTCCTCCTGAGAAAAGAAAAGAACGAGTGTAAGTGAAAACGTAGCACATGGAAGCTATGCTAATCATCTCTAACGCAGGATCTACAGAGTCAACGCTAATAAACGTACTTTCATGACGATGTTAATCTGCTGAATGTACATTATACATGTGCAGACCTGAAGATATAACGTCCTTCTCGGATATCCTGTTCCACCTTTCGGCTTCCACTAGACTCTAGTGAGGAGATGTTACACCACAAGGGTGTTAGTTTTTTTTCGCCCTAAAGTGTATCTACACTAAATTGTGATCCTGATTAGATCAATCAATCAATCAATCAACCAACCAACCAACCAACCAACCAACCAATCAATCAATCAATCAATCAATCAATCAATCAATCAATCAATCAATCAATCAATCAATCAATCAACCAATCAACCAATCAACCAATCAATCAAATCAAATCAATCAATCAACCAATCAATTAACCAATCAACCAATCAATCAACCAATCAATCAATAAATCAATAATTCAACCAATAAATCAACCAATAAATCAATAATTAAATA
This sequence comes from Kryptopterus vitreolus, assembly GCA_030449085.1. Taxonomy (NCBI): domain Eukaryota; kingdom Metazoa; phylum Chordata; class Actinopteri; order Siluriformes; family Siluridae; genus Kryptopterus; species Kryptopterus vitreolus. The sequence goes on along the minus strand of JACRUU010000004.1, from coordinate 25,456,855 downwards.
AATAAATCAATCAATCAATCATTCAACCAATTAACAATCAATCAACAATCATCCAACCAATCACTAAATCCATCAACCAGGCAAGCAATCAATCAAGCTCATTATAATATTAAGCCCCGCCCACTGTGA
>JACRUU010000004.1:25426726-25434226 GCA_030449085.1 Kryptopterus vitreolus | reverse complement strand
GCGACTCGCTCCTGGAGCGACGCTTATACTGATGCTGACGATAAGCGATCTCGCAAACATCTGCGTTGGAGGCGTCCCACAGCCACCGCAGCTCGGGGTTTGATGGCTTTGCAGCGGAGCCACATTACCGTCCTGTAGTCACAACACATTAACGGCATATTCACAGCTCGCGGACGCAGACGGGGACGCGGGAGAAAAGGTCCGTGGGGAATTCTGTCCCGCGCGCACGAGCCGGAATCCGAGTACATCACTGAGGGGGAGGAAGAAGAGGATTCGGACCGGAACATTTCACATTTATAAGGATGTGAAAGTCGGACATGGATGTGGAGGAGGAGGAGGAGGAGGAGGAGGAGGAAAAGGAGTGTGAGACGCTCCATTAACTCCTCTAATTTCAGTTCCCGCTCCTGAGAGAGCCGGAGGAAAACCTGCCAGGAACGTCGACTGAGACGCCGCCACGTGGAACATCATTTTTCAGCCTTGTTCAGACCCGAATCACGCATGTCCCGAATCTCCAGGGTTCGTCACATGGAGAACGTATTTCCTCGTCATGACATTCTGTGTCTGAGAGACACACGTCACCAGCTGGATCCACAGTTTATTTTTGAGAAGGTCGGGGGTTGCCTTCTCCAAAACCCCCCCCCCCTCGAGCGGGCCAAGCATCGCACCCTGCGGCCTTCAGTGATATTCAACCTGAACCAACTCATCACTTAATCCCATCATTATTGGAGATACACAGAATAACAAAACCAAAAAATACCTAATAAACACATGTTCAATTTTGTAGTATATATATATATATATATATATATATATATATATATATATATATATATATATATATATATATATATATTTTTTTTTTTTTTCATTCATCTTCTAGCGCTTTATCCGATCTTCCCTCGGGTCACGGGGAGTCTGTGCCTATCTCAGGCGTCTATGGGCATTAATGGCAGGATACATCCTGGATGGAATGCCAACCCATCGCAGGACACACACACACACACACACACACACACACACACATACACTAGGGACAATTTTCCAAGGTGCCAATCAACCTACCGTGCATGTTTTTGGACCGGGGGAGGAAACCGGAGAACCCGGAGAAAAAAAAAACCCTGAGGCACGGGGAACATGAACATGCAAACTCCACACACACACATGGCCGAGACGGGAATCGAACCCGACACACATGATATTATTCAAGTATCGCTTTCTATATACCTGTTTGGTCACATGACAAAATGTGGCTGAATTCTTTCCTGCGATATTTTATTTATTAATTAATTTTTTTCCCATTTTGCATTTTGCACAATGTAAATAAGAATTATATTCATCGTGTGTACAGGGAAGATGAAGTCTGATATATTATTATTATTATTATTATTATTATTATTTGTAGTGAATAAGTTAATGAACAAAAAAATAAATAATTGAACTAAATAAATAAATAATAAATAAAAAACAAGTGTAAATAGGCCTTAAAGGTTCAATAATATAGTATGAAATTCTAAAAAAAAAAATAATAATAAATGATTATTAATATATTATTATTAATATCTGATCGTTAGAAATGAAGTGCGTTTGAGGTCAATTAGGCCTTAAGACGAGGCGGATAAAATAATGTACAAAATTAAATACCCAATATGCCTGAAAAAAGAACATGCATTCCATCAGTTCCAAGATGTGGAATAAATCCAGAAAAATCTCCACAGAAACATCGTGCCTGAAGAGTGGAGCTTAAACGTGAACGTAAATGTAAAAACAGACGAAAAGAAGCACAAACGTTTGATGATATCTGAGCGAGCGTCTCATGGAGATAAAGATAAACCAGCAGCACGATTAGGATTCCAATAAAAGCACTAAATAAATCCACTGCAGTCGTCAACGCGCTTCTACATTCACAATAGGGTTTTTACGGTTCTGCTGTAATGTTAAATATCACTGTATTGTTGTAAAATGTTAAATATTCCGTATGTATGAAGTGAAAGATATCAGGTGAAGTTGTGTTACAGCGTGGGTACTAAACCCGGCGTGTGTGATCGCTCCATCAGTGACGTCAGGACTGTTTTATTTCTCTCTCACGGCGCTGAAAATTAAATCACAAACATTTCTTATGCATTATCTTTCTTCTTTCTGCAGATAATAAAAGGGACGTCATTAAGCGAGCGATGCCTCGTTCTGCAGCAGGCCGGGTTTAATGGATTCTACTTATATTCCATTCAGTGCGGCAATATACCGACTTCTTCAACAAGAATAATACTATAATAATAATTCATTCATTCATTCATTCATTCATCTTCTAGCGCTTTATCTTATCTGATCTTGCCCTCGGGTCACGGGGAGTCTGTGTCTATCTCAGGCGTCTATGGGCATTAAGGCAGGATACACCCTGGATGGGATGCCAACCCATCACAGGACACACACACACACACACACACACATTCATACACGCACAATCAACACTACCGTACATGTTTTTGGACCGGGGGAGGAAACCGGAGAACCCGGAGAAAAACCCCCTGAGGCACGGGGAGAACATGCACAAACTCCACACACACATGGCCGAGACGGGAATCGAACCCGGACCCTGGCGGTGTGAGGCGAACATGCTAACCACTAAACCACACAGTAATAATAATACTAATAATAATATTAATAATAATGGTAATAATAGTAATAATAATAATTACAATAATAATAGTACTAATAGCAATAATAATAAAAATAATAATAGTAATAGTACATACTACTACTACTACTACTACTACTACTATATAATAATAATAATAATAATAATAATAATAATAATAATAATAATAATAATAATAATAAATAATTTGTGTAGTGGTTAATGCATTGGCCTCTGGACCAGAAGATCACAGGATCAAATCCCACTACCACCAAAAGATGCCACTAGTGGGCCCTTGAGTGAAGGCCCTTAACCTTCAATTGCACAGTTGTAAGTCGCCCTGGATAAGCGCAATCTGCCAAATGCCGTAAATGTATTTTTTTTTCTCCATTTTTTTAAATAATATTAATATTTGTTTCTTAATGTCATAAAAATTTATTCGTCATTTATTTTTTATACAACTTTGATTAATTTAATTTTAAAATAATAATTGTAATACTTAATAATTTTATATAATAATTTTACAATATATATATATAGTATATATTCATTCATTCATTCATCTTCTACCGCTTTATCCGATCTTCCATCGGGTCACGGGGAGTCTGTGCCTATTTCAGGCGTCTATGGGCATTAAGGCAGGATACACCCTGGATGGAATGCCAACCCACACACACACACACACACACACACACACACACACAACACACACACACACACACACACACCACACACACACACTTCACACACACATTCATACACTAGGGACAATTTTCCAAGGTGCCAATCAACCTACCGTGCATGTGTTTTGGACCGGGGGAGGATGGGGAGGAAACCGGAGAACCCGGAGAAAAGGAAACGAAAAAAACCCCCCTGAGACACGGGGAGAACATGCAAAACTCCACACACATGGCAGACGGGAATCGAACCCTGGCGGCTGTGAGGCGAACGTGCTAACCACTACCCTAGCCACCGTGCCCCCCTTATATAAGTATATAATATTTATATTATATTTTAATAATTAAATCTGTTTAAATCCTAATAATAATTTCATTATTAAGAAGGAAATGTTTTCTTTTAAAACTTTGTGGTTTTCTGGAGAAAAAAACAGACAGATGATGAATAGAATGTTGCCTTCTCCACTGAAATCCCCCCTCGCTGCGCGTCACGGCCTCTCAGGGTTAAATCGCTCAAATCAGAGTAAACAAGAGGCGTGTCAGACGTTGGCTCTCACGCCGCCGCGCTCCAACGGCCCGCCTGACAAATACAAGCGCTCAGCCTGAAGGACGAACGCAACCGCACTCATCCGTCTCCCCGGACGTTCTCTCCATCTTTTTACCTTGATGGGGGGGAGAAAAAAACCTTTCCTTTTGAAGGGTGTGACATTGCTCTTCTTTTCAGGGAGAAAAAAAAGAGAATAAACAATGAAAGAAGGACATGACGCGTATATTGCACGAGATAATGATCCTTTTTTTTTTTTACATTATGGCCGGGGGTTTTTCATTTCATACAATAAAGTGAAAAATAAATTCAGTTCATGTACGTTGCTTTTTGTGGCGATATAAACGTTGACGTAACGGTTCTAAAAATGTCAAATACTAAAAATAAGATTTATGGTTGTTTTTTCTATTGATTGTTTATTTTTATTTAGGTTTTTCGGGACTTTAAACAACATGGATTTGTAAATAAAACTGATAAATCATCAGTGATTTCATTAAGCATCAGCTTTTTATTCAATTTACTGTAAGAAATAAAGTCATTTCTATGTAGTCACTGTAATGTGCCGGTAAAGTTTGTAGTTGATTTGTTTTAATTAATAAAAAAAAAATTAAAAAATATATTAAAATATAAATAAATAAATAAATAAATAAATAAATAATAAATAAAATAAATAAAATTTTTTTCTTCCTGGAGCTCCATCAACTTTGTACACACACACCACGCACACACACTCACAAACACTGATTTACTGTTTATTTTATTCCTAATGTTTTTAAAAAAACATTTTTTTTCATGGTATAAAAAGGAAAAAAAAAGAAGTTTTTTGGGCAAATTTCACATTATTCTTTTTTTACATCTGATGAAAAAAATGAAAGATAATTAATTAATTTCATTTATATTTACTACCTTCAGATATACTTATATTACTTAAATAAACTGTATTTTTATATAGTTTTTACATTGGCATTTTACTCTCTCCTCTCTCTCTCTCTCTCTCTCTCTCTCTCTCTCTATATCTATATATATATATATATATATATATATATATATATATATATAATATATTATATAAACAAACAAAAAAAAACCATAAGAAAAAATGTTTTTTTTTTTGTTTGTTTGTTTTTTTGTGAGGCAGAAAAAAAAAACATTGGATAGCCTTAAAAACATGAAAGTATCGGGTAAAAAAAAATGGAAAAGAAAGAAAAAAATTGTAATTCAGTGTATGCTATATTTGTCAGCCATGTGACCCGGTCATGTGACCTGTGATCTTCTTCATGTTTCCGGCTCAATTAACAAATGAAAAAAATAATGACATTTTCAATGTAGCCAAATGTTATGGATTATATTATTATTATTTATTATTATTATTATTTTTATTATTATATTTTAGTATTTTTTGTTTATTTTTTATTATTTGTTATTATTATTTCTGTATACAAAATTCTAAACAAATGTGAAAATAAAATGTACACAAAAATAAATAAATTAATAATATTTTATCATATATTAATAATAACATAATAATAACAGTAATAATAACAATACAATAATAATAATAATAATAATAATAATAATAATATAATGATAGTATAATGGTATATTAAAATAATAATATTTACTGGATTATTTATTTATAAAGCACATTTAAAAGATACACATTGTCCGGAATTAATTCATAAAATTGTCAAAACCTTAAAAACCAATAATACAAATTTAATTATTTACGAGAGTGAAATTAAATAATTATTTTCTTGCTTTTCATCTAAAACATTTTACTGTAACTGAATAGTTGTTTTTTGTGCTTCTACTTTTTTTTAAGTAGTGATTGAATGTGTCGTTTTACTTTTACTTAAGTGTGTTTCATTTTTAAATATTGCACTTCACTACACTTTAAATCATAATCGTTCCTAATTTGTATTCGTAAGTAAATAAATAAATAAATGAATAAATAAAACATAAAAAAAATGGCACCCCGGAAGCCACGGCAGTGATTGGTTGATGTGCGGAAGATCAAACGTGTTAAACTCACAGGAACGACGGAGACGGATTAAATAGATGAAGTACGTACGACACTACACTATAATTCCCCAACACTTTTATTCTCAGTAGATTTTTAATGCACACTTTTTTACTTTTACTTCAGGAAAATGTCACCATACTTTTTTTAACAGTACTTGAGTAGAAAAACTGTATTACGACAGAAAGAAGGAGAGAAAGACGAGAAGACACAATGAATAAATGAATGGATGGAAGAATGAGACAGGCAGATAGACCTCCTCTTCCTCCACCGCCACCTGATATTCCTCCTCCTCATCCACCTCATCCACCTCATCCACCTCCTCCTCTTCATTCTCCACCTCCCCTCCTCCACCTCATCCACCTCCTCCTCTTCATCCTCCACCTCCTCCTCCTCCACCTCCTCCTCTTCATCCTCCACCTCCTCCTCCTCCTCTTCATCCTCCTCCTTCATCCTCCACCTCCCCTCCTCCACCTCATCCACCTCCTCCTCTTCATCCTCCACCTCATATCTCCTCCTCCTCCTTTCACTCTTCCCCTCCTCCTCTTCATCCTCCACCTCCTCCTACCCTCCTTTCCTCCTTCCACCTCCCCTCCTCCATCCTCATTCATCCTCCACCCTCCTCCTCCTCCTCCTCCTCTCATCCTCCCCTCACCTCCTCCACCTTCCTCCATCCATCCTCCTCCTCCTCCCCGTTCATCCTCCTCCTCTCCTCCTCCTCTTCATCCTCCCACCTCATCCACCTCCTTCCGCTTCATCATCCACCCTTCCCCTTATCCTCCACCTCCTCCTCCTCCTCCCCCTCCTCCTTTTCATCCTCCACCTCCTCCTCCACCACCTCCTCCATCCTCCACCTCCTCCTCATCCACACCCTCCTCCTCTCCCCCTCATCCACCTCCTCCTATCCATCCTCCACCTCCTCCTCCTCCACCTTATCCACCTCCTCCATTCATCTCCTCCTCATCCTCCACCTCATCCACCTCCTCTTCATCCTCCACATCCTCTCCTCCTCTATCCCCCTCCTCTCTCCTCATCATCCTCCCCTCCACCTCCTCTCACCTCCACCTCCTCACTCTTCACTCCTCCTCACCTTCATCCTCCTTCCACCCCATCATCCACATCTCCTCTTCTCCTCCTCCCCTCCTCCTCCTCGTTTCACCTCCACCTCAATCCACCTCTCCTCTTCTCCTCCACCTCCCCCTTCCTCACCCACCACCTCCACCTCACCCCCTTCCCACCCTCCATCCCCCTCCTCCTCCACCTCCTCCATCCTCCTCCACCTCCCACCTCCACCTCTCCTCCTCCTCCTCTTCATCCTCCACCTCATCCACCTCTTCCTCTTCATCCTCCACCTCCTCCTCCTCCACCTCATCCACCTCCTCCTCTTCATCCTCCACCTCATCCACTTCATCCTCCTCCTCCCCCTCATACTCCTCCTCTGCTTCCACCTCCTCCTCCTCCCCCTCACACTCCTCCTCCTCCTCCTCGCCCTGCATCGTCACGCCAAACTGCTGTCTTAGCAGCTGTGAAAGAGCACAATCAGCTTCCTGAATCTGGGCTAAAGGCCTCCGGCTGAACAAACCTCCGGCAAAGATCTTTCACCTGACACGCTGAGCATGTCCAGCAC
>JACRUU010000004.1:25416726-25421726 GCA_030449085.1 Kryptopterus vitreolus | reverse complement strand
GAGAGAGTGAGAGTAGAGAGTCTGAGAGAGAGAGAGAGTAGAGAGTCTGAGAGAGAGAGTGTAGAGAGAGTCTGAGAGAGAGAGAGAGTGTAGAGAGTAGAGAGTCTGAGAGAGAGAGAGTGTAGAGAGTCTGAGAGAGAGAGAGAGAGTGAGAGAGAGAGTAGAGAGTCTGAGAGAGAGAGTGTAGAGAGTCTGAGAGAGAGAGTGTGTAGAGAGTCTGAGAGAGAGAGTGTAGAGAGTCTGAGAGAGTCTGAGAGAGAGAGTGAGAGTAGAGAGTCTGAGAGAGAGTGTAGATCTGAGAGAGAGAGTAGAGAGTCTGAGAGAGAGAGTGTAGAGAGTCTGAGAGAGAGAGAGTGTGAGAGAGAGTAGAGAGTCTGAGAGAGAGAGTTTGTCAGAGAGACTGTAGAGAGTCTGAGAGAGAGTGTGAGAGAGAGTGTAGAGAGTGTGAGAGAGTGTAGAGAGTCTGAGAGAGAGTGTAGAGAGTCTGAGAGAGAGAGAGAGTGTAGAGAGTCTGAGAGAGTGTGTAGAGAGTGTGAGAGAGTGTGTAGAGAGTGTGAGAGAGAGAGAGAGTGTAGAGAGTGTGAGAGAGAGTGAGAGAGAGAGAGAGAGTGTAGAGAGTCTGAGAGAGAGTGTGTAGAGAGTCTGAGAGAGAGTGTGTAGAGTGTGAGAGAGAGAGTGTAGAGAGTCTGAGAGAGAGAGAGTGTGTAGAGAGTCTGAGAGAGACTGTAGAGAGTCTGAGAGAGAGTGTAGAGAGTCTGAGAGAGAGAGTGTAGAGTAGAGAGTCTGAGAGAGAGTGTAGAGAGTCTGAGAGAGAGTGTAGAGAGTCTGAGAGAGAGAGTGTAGAGAGTCTGAGAGAGTGTAGAGAGTCTGAGAGAGTCTGAGAGAGTGTGAGAGAGTGTAGAGAGTGTGAGAGAGTGTAGAGAGTGTGAGAGAGTGTAGAGAGTGTGAGAGAGTGTAGAGAGTGTGAGAGAGTGTAGAGTCTGAGAGAGACTGTGAGAGAGAGAGTGTAGAGAGTGTGAGAGAGTGTAGAGAGTGTGAGAGAGTGTAGAGAGTCTGAGAGAGAGTTTAGAGAGTCTGAGAGAGAGTGTAGAGAGCTGAGAGAGACTGTAGAGTCTGAGAGAGAGTGTGTAGAGAGTCTGAGAGAGAGTCTGAGATAGAGAGTGTAGAGAGTCTGAGAGAGAGAGAGAGTCTGAGAGAGAGTAGAGAGAGGTCTGAGAGTCTGAGAGAGAGAGTCTGAGAGAGTGTAGAGAGTCTGAGAGAGAGAGTGTGAGTGTGTAGAGAGTCTGAGAGAGAGAGTGTGTAGAGTCTGAGAGAGACTGTAGAGAGTCTGAGAGAGAGTGTAGAGAGTCAGAGAGTGTAGACTGAGAGAGAGAGAGTGTAGAGAGTCTGAGAGAGAGTGTGTAGAGAGAGAGAGAGTCTGAGAGAGAGAGTCTGAGAGAGTGAGAGAGTCTGAGAGAGAGAGAGTGTAGAGAGTGTGAGAGAGAGTGTGAGAGAGTGTGAGAGAGAGTGAGAGAGAGTGGAGAGTGTGAGAGAGAGTGTGTAGAGAGTCTGAGAGTGTGTAGAGAGTGAGAGAGAGTGAGAGTAGAGAGTCTGAGAGAGTGTAGAGAGTGTAGAGTCTGAGGGAGAGAGAGTAGAGAGTCTGAGAGAGAGTAGAGAGTAGAGAGTCTGAGAGAGAGAGAGATAGAGAGTCTGAGAGAGAGAGTGTAGAGAGTCTGAGAGAGAGAGTAGAGAGTCTGAGAGAGAGAGTGTAGAGAGAGAGTCTGAGAGAGAGAGTGTGAGAGAGAGCGTGTGAGAGAGAGAGTGTGGAGAGAGAGTGTGAGAGAGAGTGTGGAGAGTGTGAGAGAGAGTGTGGAGAGTGTGAGAGAGAGTGTGGAGAGTGTGAGAGAGAGTGTGGAGAGTGTGAGAGAGAGTGTGGAGAGTCTGAGAGAGAGTGTGTAGAGAGTCTGAGAGAGAGAGTGTAGAGAGTCTGAGAGAGAGAGTGTAGAGAGTCTGAGAGAGACTGTAGTCTGAGAGAGACTCTAGAGAGTCTGAGAGAGTGTAGAGAGTCTGAGAGAGAGAGTGTAGAGAGTGTAGAGAGTCTGAGAGAGAGTGTAGAGAGTGTGTGAGAGAGAGTGTAGAGAGTCTGAGAGAGTGTAGAGAGTCTGAGAGAGAGAGTGTAGAGAGTGTGAGAGAGTCTGAGAGAGAATGTAGAGAGTCGAGAGAGAATGTAGAGAGTCTGAGAGAGAGAGAGTGTAGAGAGTCTGAGAGAGAGAGTGTAGAGAGTCTGAGAGAGAGTGTGGAGAGTGTGAGAGAGAGTGTGGAGAGTGTGAGAGAGAGTGTGAGAGAGTGAGAGAGAGTGTGTAGAGAGTCTGAGTGAGTGTGTAGAGAGTCTGAGAGAGAGTGTAGAGAGTGAGAGAGACTGTAGAGAGTCTGAGAGAGTGTAGAGAGTGAGGGAGAGAGAGTAGAGAGTCTGAGAGAGAGAGTAGAGAGTCTGAGAGAGAGAGTAGAGAGTCTGAGAGAGAGAGTAGAGAGTCTGAGAGAGAGAGTAGAGAGTCTGAGAGAGAGAGTGTAGAGAGTCTGAGAGAGAGAGTGTGAGAGTCTGAGAGAGTGTAGAGAGAGAGTGTAGAGAGTCTGAGAGAGTGTAGAGAGTCTGAGAGAGTGTGTAGAGAGTGTGTAGAGAGTCTGAGAGAGAGAGTGTAGAGAGACTGTGTAGAGAGTCTGAGAGAGAGAGTGTAGAGAGTGTAGAGAGTCTGAGAGAGAGTCTGTAGAGAGCAGAGAGTGTAGAGAGTCTGAGAGAGAGTGAGAGAGAGAGTGTAGAGAGAGAGAGAGTGTAGAGAGTCTGAGAGAGAGAGTCTGAGAGAGAGTAGAGTCTGAGAGAGAGAGTGTAGAGAGTCTGAGAGAGAGTGTGTAGAGTCTGAGAGAGAGTCTGAGAGAGTGTAGAGAGTCTGAGAGAGAGTGTGAGAGTGAGAGAGAGTCTGAGAGAGAGAGAGAGTGAGAGAGTAGAGAGTCTGAGAGAGAGAGAGAGAGAGTGTAGAGAGTCTGAGAGAGAGTGTAGAGAGTCTGAGAGAGAGTGTAGAGAGTGTGAGAGTCTGAGAGAGAGAGTGTAGAGAGTCTGAGAGAGAGTGAGAGAGTCTGAGAGAGTGTAGAGAGTGTGAGAGAGTGTAGAGAGTGTGAGAGAGTGTAGAGAGTGTGAGAGAGTGTAGAGAGTGTGAGAGAGTGTAGAGAGTCTGAGAGAGAGAGTGTAGAGAGTAGAGAGTCTGAGAGAGAGTGTAGAGAGTCTGAGAGAGAGTGAGAGTGTAGAGAGTGAGAGAGAGTGTGAGAGAGAGAGAGAGTGTGGAGAGTGTGAGAGAGAGTGTGGAGAGTGTGAGAGAGAGTGTGGAGAGTGTGAGAGAGAGTGTGGAGAGTCTGAGAGAGAGAGTGTAGAGAGTCTGAGAGAGAGTGTAGAGAGTCTGAGAGAGAGAGTGTAGAGAGTCTGAGAGAGGTGAGAGAGAGTGTGTAGAGAGTCTGAGAGAGAGTGTAGAGAGTCTGAGAGAGAATGTAGAGAGTCTGAGAGAGACTGTAGAGAGTCTAAGAGAGAGTGTAGAGAGTCTGAAAGAGAGAGTGTAGAGAGTCTGAGAGAGAGAGTGAGAGTCTGAGAGAGAGAGTAGAGAGTCTGAGAGAGAGTGTAGAGAGAGAGAGAGAGAATCTGAGAGAGAGAGTGTAGAGAGTCTGAGAGAGAGTGTAGAGAGTAGAGAGTCTGTGAGAGAGAGAGTGTAGAGAGTATGAGAGAGAGTGTCTGAGAGAGTGTGTAGAGAGTGTGAGAGAGTGTGTAGAGAGTGTGAGAGAGTGTGTAGAGAGTGTGAGAGAGTGTGTAGAGAGTGTGAGAGAGTGTGTAGAGAGTCTGAGAGAGAGTGTAGAGAGTCTGAGAGAGAGTGTAGAGAGTCTGAGAGAGAGAGAGTGTAGAGAGTGTGAGAGAGTGTAGAGAGTCTGAGAGAGAGTGTAGAGAGTCTAGAGAGAGAGAGTAGAGAGTCTGAGAGAGAGTGTAGAGAGTCTGAGAGAGAGTGTAGAGAGTCTGAGAGAGAGAGTGAGAGAGAGTAGAGAGTCTGAGAGAGAGTGTAGAGAGTCTGAGAGAGTGAGAGAGAGAGAGGAGTGTGTAGAGAGTCTGAGAGAGAGAGAGAGTGTAGAGAGTCTGAGAGAGAGTGTGTAGAGAGTCTGAGAGAGAGTGTAGAGTGTAGAGAGTCTGAGAGAGAGAGTGTAGAGAGTCTGAGAGAGAGTGTGTAGAGAGTCTGAGAGAGAGTGTAGAGAGTCTGAGAGAGAGAGAGTGTAGAGAGTCTGAGAGTCTAGAGAGAGCAGCATTGCAGAGAGAGAGAATGTAGAGTCTGAGACAGAGTGTAGAGAGTCTGAGAGAGTCTGAGAGAGAGAGTGTAGAGAGTCAGAGTGAGAGAGAGAGAGTGAGAGAGTGTAGAGAGTCTGAGAGAGAGAGAGTCTGAGAGAGAGAGTGTAGAGAGAGACTGTAGAGAGTCTAAGAGAGAGTGTAGAGAGTCTGAGAGAGAGTGTAGAGTCTGAGAGAGAGTCTGAGTAGAGAGTCTGAGAGAGAGTGTAGAGAGTCTGAGAGAGAGAGAGTGAGAGAGTAGAGAGTCTGTACTTGATGTTTGGAGTCATTAGCACACTTTGAGAGCAGCGTTGCGATGCAGACAATCTCATGTTCACTTTCCTCTGGAAATTATTCACTCGTAAATAAATCAATGCTGAGACCTGCTGAGTGTGAATCATCACTGCACATGTTCTAATGAGGACCTCATTAACCATGCATCTCTCCTTTTGTGTGTGTGTGTGTGTGTGTGTGTGTGTGTGTGTGTGTGTGTGTGTGTGTGTGTGTGTGCGCATTGATGTGTGTGAGTGTGTGCGCATTTGTGTGTGTGTGTGTTCTTTTAAATAATTCTTTTTGTACATAAAATAAACAAAAGAATACACCAGTGTTTAGACACGGCTAATAGTGAAGTCGAATGTTTGTGAGAAGAAGTCCTCATGCAGTGTGTGTG
>JACRUU010000004.1:25386726-25401726 GCA_030449085.1 Kryptopterus vitreolus | reverse complement strand
CCTGAAAACCCACCAGTCCATAATCAATCAAACCCCATAACATGCTGGAGAGAGTTTACAGAGGCAGGTTTGCGTACGCTGGCCTGAAACGAGGATAGAGCTGAGTAATAATGCTTCGTTTAATACTCATAGCAGAGTAATAACGCTTGTTTAATAGGCAGGAATGAATATTGAGCGATAAAGATCGTTTTAACGAGCAGAACAGAAAAAAAAGGGCTGCGTAACGGCTTTATTTGAATACCCTGACATCATACAGCCACCGAAAAGTGATTAAACCCTACTTAAACCCAGCTTTGAGTAATAGAACCCTTTTAATACCCTAAAACTATTAACAGCTCATTAAATACCAGGACCTGTGTAATACACATACAGCCCTGAGTAATGGAGCTCTATTAATACCCACAGATAAGAACTACAGCTCGGAGCTCCATTACCACTCCTTCCTTTTGTACCCAAAGCGGAGTAATAAAAACTCTATAAATGTGAATAGCTACGAGTTAAAGAGAGCGACTGCAGCGAGGAGGTTGTGAGTGTTATAATACAGCTATGTTAATAAAGCGCTGGGCCTCTGCTCCCTCCAATAACCTTCAGATTAATTGTGAGCCCTTATTAAAGCAAAGCAGTTTGTATTGGGGCGAGCTATGATTTAAAAAAAAAAAAAAGAACAAAGAAACGCCATAGCTGCTTAATAACGGCGTAATAACACACGGTAATAACACTAATATCTCTGTAACGTCACTGTAATTACAGTAATATCCCTGCAATATCACTGTAATAACACACTGTAATACCCCTGTTAAACACGGTAATATCCATGTAATAACACTGTAATACCCCTGCAATAACAATGTAAACCCATGTAATAACACTATAATATCCCTGTTAAACACTGTAAAACCCATGAAATAACACTGTAATATCCCTGTAACAACACTAATATCACTTTAATAATACTTTAATATCTCTGTAATATACCTGTAATAACGTTGCAATATCCTGTATAAACACTGTAATAACACTGTAATAACCCTGCAATAACACTCCACTAAACCTATTATCCCGGTAATGTCACTTTAATAACACTTTGGTAGCTCTGTAATATCCCTGTAATAACTGCAACAGTTTTGCATATAGCATCGAAATAGCCCTGTAATATTACAGTAATAACCCTGTAGCATCCCTGTAATAGCATTGTAATATCATTGTAATAACACTGTAATATCACAGTAATATCCCTGTAATAACCCTGCAATAACTCTGTAATAACCCTGTAATATCCCTGTAATATCCTTATAATATCACAGTAATAACCCTGCAATATCCCTGTAATATTCCTGTAATAACCCTCTAATACCCTGCAATAACCCTGTAATATCCCTGTAATAACACTGTGATAACCCTGTACTAACCCTGCAATAACCCTGTAATAACCCCGTGATAACACTGTGATAACTCTGCAATAATCCCGCAATAACCCTGTAATAACCCCGAAAAAACTCTGAACCCTGAAATAACCCTGTAATAACCCTGTTATAACCCTGCAATAACACTGCACTAAACATATTATCCCGGTAATGTCACTTTAATAACACTTTGGTAGCTCTGTAATATCCCTGTAATAACTGCAACAGTTTTGCATATAGCATCGAAATAGCCCTGTAATATCACAGTAATAACCCTGTAGCATCCCTGTAATAGCATTGTAATATCATTGTAATAACACTGTAATATCACAGTAATATCCCTGCAATAACTCTGTAATATCCCTGTAATATCCTTGTAATATCACAGTAATAACCCTGCAATATCCCTGTAATAACCCTGTAATATCCCTGTAAGAACCCTCTAATACCCTGCAATAACCCTGTAATACCCTGTAATATCCCTGTAATAACACTGTGATAACCCTGTAATATCCCTGCAATAACCCTGGAATAACCCCGTGATAACACTTTGATAACTCTGCAATAATCCCGCAATAACCCTGTAATAACCCTGTAATAACCCCGAAAAAACTCTGAACCCTGAAATAACCCTGTAATAACCCTGCAATACAGTTTTGCATATAGCATCGAAATAGCCCTGTAATATCACAGTAATAACCCTGTAGCATCCCTGTAATAGCATTGTAATATCACTGTAATATCACAGTAATATCCCTGCAATAACTCTGTAATAACCCTGTAATATCCCTGTAATATCCTTGTAATATCACAGTAATAACCCTGCAATATGCCTGTAATAACCCTGTAATATCCCTGTAATAACCCTCTAATACCCTGCAATAACCCTGTAATACCCTGTAATATCCCTGTAATAACACTGTGATAACCCTGTACTAACCCTGTAATATCCCTGCAATAACCCTGTAATAACCCCGTGATAACACTGTGATAACTCTGCAATAATCCCGCAATAATCACGCAATAACCCTGTAATAACCCTGCAGTAACCCTGTAATAACCCCGAAAAAACTCTGAACCCTGAAATAACCTTGTAATAACCCAGTTATAACCCTGTAATAAACCTGTAATAACCCAGTAATAATGCAGGCGTGTCTTGATTTCTCTACAATGTTCGAGTCTCTGATGCGCTAATTTTAGTTTCTCCCTGTGGGATTAGCGAGCACTAAGTAATAAAGCACAGCGAGCATCACTCATCACACTGTCAGGTACAAAAAACAACTCTCTCGCCTTTGCTCTTTCTTTCTTATACTTATCTTTTGCTGTCTCAAGTTTTTTTTTTTTTTATCTTTTTTTTTCCCCACCTCTCCTCATTTCCCTCATTCTGTCACTTCCGTTATTCCTCTGTGGTTCTCTGTCGTTCACACGTCTGCAGGCGCTCTTTTTCACATCGCATCACCGGGATAACATTGGGGGACGGGGGGGATGTGTGTGTGGGGGGGGGGGGTGGGGGGTGGTTCTCACCGCAGCAGATCCGTACGGAACCTGCTTTTTGCAACAAGTTCCAAACCCTTCTTTATTAGCGTACGGTTATTTCATCATCATGCGTCGTCATCATCATGCTTACGCAAGACCCTTAGCCCTCCAGGGGGCGCTGCACCATGCATGACCCTGCACTCTGGCCCCATCACTGGGATAGGCCCTTGTAATAATCCAGAAGAACATATCTCCTTGTCTAGGAGATACCTTACACATACACACACACACACACACACACACAACACACACACACACACACACACACACACACACACACACACACACACACACACACACACACACACACACACACACACACATACACACACACACACACACGCACACGCAAACACACACTATGCCCCCCCCCCATTTCTGCTTTATTCACAATTCTACCTTTAAAAGAAATCCGAGTGGCGTTTGCCGTTTGTTTTGATGGCGGCGTTCCCTCCCTCCATCCCTCCCTCTGTCTCTCCCTCCGTCCTTCTATCTCTCCGTCCCCGTGGCCTCGCTTTTATAACCTCCATTTCAATTCTGATTTCAGCCTTTCATTTCTTCCTCCCTCTATTGCCTTTTCACTCCTTTCTGAAATTTAATTTGTTGGCAATCCTTCATAAATAACATCCTCCTTGTGCACACACACACACACACACACACACACACACACACACACACACACACACACACACACAGCCTGAAGCCTGTGCCCAAACTGTGGAACACTGCTACTCACACATATTGTCCGATCTATCTCTCTATTTTTAATCTCTCTCTTCTCTCTCTCTCTCTCTCTCTCTCTCTCTTTCTCTCTCTCTATCTATTTGTCTTTCCGAACGTCTCTTTTTTCATGCTTTGGCCTGTATCTCTCTCTCCATCTCCTGTCTACCATTCAATCACTCTCCCATGTATCGCTCTATCCTTCTCTTTCCCATCTACCATTATAGAATTCCTTTCTCTTCTATCACTATATCTATATGTCTGACTATATTTCTGATATCCGTCCGTCCATCCATCCATCCATCCGTCTGTCCGTCCATCCAGTGATCGATTACAGCACAGTGAAATTGTTTCTTCATATATTCAAGCTTGATTGGAAGTTTGGGGTCAGAGCGCAGAGTCGGCCATGATATGGCGCCCCCTGGAGCACAGAGGGATAAGGGCCTTGCTCAAGGACCCAAGTTGTGACAGCTTGGTGATAACGGGGCTCGAACCTGTAACCTTCCAACCAGCACCGTAATCACTGAGTTACACCCTGATCCTGATCTGTCTGTCTGTCTGTCCTCTCTCTGTCTGTCTGTGTTTGTCCTCTCTCTGTCTGTCTGTGTGTCTGTCCTCTCTCTGTCTGTCCTCTCTCTCTGTCTGTCCTCTCTCTGTCTTGTCTGTGTGTTTGTCATCTCTCTGTCTGTCTGTATGTTTGTCCTCTCTCTGTCTGTGTGTCAGTCCTCTCTCTGTCTGTCCTCTCTCTCTGTCTGTCTGTGTGTCAATTCTCTCTCTCTCTTTTGTCTGTCTGTCTGGTCTGTCTCTCTCTGTCTGTCTGTCTCTCTGTCTGTCTGTCTGTGTGTTTGTCCTCTCTCTGTGTGTCTGTCCTCTCTCTGTCTCTCTGTCTGTCCTCTCTGTTTGTCTGTGTGTTTGTCCTCTCTCTGTGTGTATGTTTGTCTGTTCTCTCTCTGTCTGTCTGTGTGTCTGTCCTCTCTCTGTCTGTCCTCTCTCTGTCTGTCTGTGTGTCAGTCCTCTCTCTCTGTATGTCTGTCTGTCTGTGTGTTTGTCCTCTCTCTGTGTGTCTGTCCTCTCTCTGTCTCTCCTCTCTGTCTGTCTGTGTGTCAGTCCTCTCTCTTTCTGTCCTCTCTCTGTCTGTCTGTGTGTCAGTCCTCTCTCTGTCTGTCTGTGTGTGTGTGTGTGTCAGTGTCTCTCTCTGTCTGTCTGTCTCTGTCTGTCTGGGGTCTGTCCTCTCTCTGTCTGTCCTCTCTCTGTCTGTCTGTCTGTTTGTCCTCTCTCTGTGTGTCTGTCCTCTCTCTGCCTCTCTGTCTGTCCTCACTGTCTGTCTGTGTGGTTGTCCTCTCTCTGTGTGTATGTGTGTCAGTCCTCTCTCTGTCTGTCCTCTCTCTGTCTGTCTGTGTGTCAGTCATCTCTCTGTCTGTCTGTATGTCTTGTCCTCTCTCTGTCTGTCTGTCTGGTGTGTTTGTCCTCTCTCTGTGTGTCTGTCCTCTCTCTGTCTCTCTGTCTGTCCTGTCTCTGTCTGTCTGTGTGTTTGTCCTCTCTCTGTGTGTATGTGTGTCTGTCCTCTCTCTGTCTGTCTGTGTGTCCTCTCTGGTCAGTCTGTCTCTCTCTGTCTGTCCTCTCTCTGTCTGTCTGTGTGTATATGTGTCTGTCCTTTCTCTATTCTCATCTGTCTGTCTGTCTGTCTGTGTCTCTCTCTCTCTATATTCTCGTCTGTCTGTCTGTCTGTCTGTCTGGGTGTCTGTCAGTTACTCTGCTGCAGCTTCTACCTCAGAACGCTTTTTTCATCCACTGCAAATGTGTTCAAACCTGCCTAAATCCCCCCCCACTGCTCCACCCGCTCCACCCACTCCAACCTGCCTCCTAAATCCTCTCACACCCCCCCCCCCCCACTGCTGCTCTCGCTCCACCCCCCCCCATTGCTGCACCCCATTCCACCCCCCCACTGCTGCTCTCGCTCCACCCCCCACTGCTGCTCTCGCTCCACCCCCCCCCACTGCTGCACCCATTCCACCCCCTCACTGCTGCTCTCGCTCCACTGACTTCCTGTATCTGCTCTCACGCATCTCATTCCAAACACTGACGCTCATCTATAAACACCAAACATGGATCTTCATCCCTCAGAAATCTCCTCATCATCACTGCCTGAGAGCGTCTCGCACCGCTCGCCTGCTTCCACCTTCTCTCAGGGGAAGAGCTAAAGATCAGCTCAAGGCTCTTCTTCTTCTCTGTTCTGGTACCGAGGTGGTGGAATGAACTTCCCCTGGACGTCCCAACAACAACAACAACAACAACAACAACAACAACAACGGCATCTTCAAAACCACCACTGAAGACCCCGATCTCTTCCAACAACATCCCATAATAACACTTCTTCCTCCTCACTGTCCAGGAAAACATCAATAATATACTGTGTTTATGTTTATTTTATAACTTAGTTATTTATTAATCATACCTGCATGAATTTATTATTAAATGGAGACCTAAAGTATTATTTGTACGTCGCTCTGGTTAATCACATGCTGTAAATGTAAATGTTTATCAGTAAACAGGTTAAATTCCAGTGAAACGTCTGTTTGAATAAATATAAGCATGATAAATATTTATACAGATTTTATCAAGAAAACATTTTAATCGCCCCCTGGTACACAGAGAGTGAAGGGCCTTTCTCAATGGCCCAAGACTGGGATTTTGGCAATACCAGGACTCGAACCCCTGACCTACTGATCCTACTGCTTGTGTATTACACAGACAGACAGTTACTAGACAGTCAGGCAGAGAGACAGGTAACTGTTTTGACATGTAGGAAGACAGACAGTTAGTAGACAGGTAGGTATAGAGACAGATAGAGAGTCCGGTAACTGTATATACAGGTAGGCAGACAGACAGTTAGTGGACCTTGGACACTGCATATACAGGTAGGCAGACAGACAGTTAGTGGACAGGTAGGCAGAGAGACAGGTAGAGAGACAGGTAACTGTATAGACAAGTAGACACAGAGGCAGTTAGTAGACAGCTAGGCAGAGAGACAGGTAACTGTATAGACAGGTAGGTAGACAGTTAGTAGACAGCTAGGCAGAGAGACAGGTAGAGAGACAGGTAACTGTATAGACAGGTAGGTAGACAGTTAGTAGACAGCTAGGCAGAGAGACAGGTAACTGTATAGACAGGTTGGCAGAGAGACAGTTAGTAGACAGCTAGTAGAGAGACATGCAGAGAGACAGGTAACAGTATATGAAGGTAGGCAGATAGACAGTAGACAGCTAAGCGGAGAGACAGGTAGAGACAGGTAACTGTATACACAGAAAGGCAGACAGACAGTTAGTAGACAGCTAGGTAGAGAGACAGGCAGAGAGACAGGTAACTGTATAGAAATCTAGGTAGAGGGACATGTAGAGAGACAGGTAACTGTATAGACAGGTAGGCAGACAGACAGTTAGTAGACAGCTAGGTAGAGAGACATGCAGAGAGACAGGTAACTGTATAGAAATCTAGGTAGAGAGACAGGTAGAGAGACAGGTAACTGTATAGACAGAAAGGAAGAGACAGTTAGTAGACAGCTAGGTAGAGAGACAGGCAGAGAGACAGGTAACTGTATAGAAATCTAGGTAGAGAGACATGTAGAGAGACAGGTAACTATAGACAGGTAGACAGACAGACAGTTAGTAGACAGGTAGGTAGAGAGACGGGTAGAGAGACACTCAGAGATATTATTATTATTACACAGCAGTGACATGGTTGGTGTCGTTTTGTCGCGTGTTCTCGCCGTACACGCGTCTGTACTCTGGAGTGACGGCGTCCTGTGTGAACGTCTCGCCGCACAGACGCACTCATCAAACAGTAACAGGTGCAGAACTGACGCGGGAGAAACGCCGAGGCGGCGACTTTATACGCAATTAACATGAGCGCTCGCCTCGCCGTAGGGTCAAAGGTCACACATCTACATATACTTGGTGTGTGTGTTATAAATAATGGATTTGTTCCTGCTCGCTCGTTCTGATTAAGATGTAGCGAAACGAAGACACGCGTTACAGGATAAACAGGGAGGACACGCAGTACAGGATAAACAGCGAGGACACGCGTTACAGGATAAACAGCGAGGACACGCAGTACAGGATAAACAGCGAGGACACGTGGTACAGGATAAACAGCGAGGACACGCGTTACAGGATAAACAGCGAGGACACGCGTTACAGGACGAACAGCGAGAACACGTGTTACAGGATAAACAGGGAGGACACGCAGTACAAGATAAACAGCGAGGACACGCGGTACAGGATAAACAGCGAGGACACGCAGTACAGGATAAACAGCGAGGACATGCGTTACAGGATGAACAGCGAGGACACGTGTTACAGGATAAACAGCGAGGACACGCGTTACAGGATGAACAGCGAGGACACGCGTTACAGGATAAACGGCGAGGACACGCGTTACAGGATAAACGGCGAGGACACGCGTTACAGGATAAACAGCGAGGACAGCGCGTTACGGATGTTACAGGATAAACAGCGAGGACATGCGTCACAGAACAAACAGGGAGGACACGCGTTACAGGACAAACAGCGAGGACACGCGTTACAGGATAAACAGCAAGGACACGCGTTACAGGACAAACGGCGAGGACACGCGTTACAGGATAAACGCCGAGGACACGTGTTACAGGATAAACATCGAGGACACGCGTTACAGGACAAACAGCGAGGACACGCGTTACAGGACAAACGGCGAGGACACGCGTTACAAAATAAACAGGGAGGACACGCTTTACAGGATAAACAGGGAGGTACAGTATAAACAGGGAGGACACGCGTTACAGTATAAACAGGGAGGACACGCGTTACAGGATAAACAGCGAGGACACGTTACAAGATAAACAGCAAGGACACGTTACAGGATAAACAGGGAGGACACGCGTTACAGGATAAACGGCGAGGACACGTTACAGGATAAACAGGGAGGACACGCGTTACAGGATAAACAGGGAGGACACGCGTTACAGTATAAACAGGGAGGACACAAGTTACAGGATAAACGGCGAGGACACGTTACAGTAAACAGGGAGGACACGCGTACAACAGCGAGGACACGCGTTACAGGATACACAGGGAGGACACGTTACAGGATAAACGGCGAGGACACGTTACAGTATAAACAGGGAGGACACGCGTTACAGTATAAACAGGGAGGACACACTTTACAGGATACACGGCGAGGACATGCGCTACAGGATAAACATTGAGGACAATGTTTATCTTTCCAGCTCGTTCCTGCAGGGAAGTGAAAGTGTGGATGGGGTTTATTTTAGCTCGGAATGTGGCGTCCTTAAGGCCGCGCCTTGTCGGAATGTGTGAGGATGTTCCTGAGGAAACATGAGTGAAAGTCCTCGCCGGAACGTCCTCGAGCGGGTTCGTGACTCTCGCATGCTTCTGTTGCGCCCCCGACTGGCCGTTCAGTATTATTAATAATGCGGGTGTTTAGGAGGTGAAATGTTTCCTGCTCGCTCTGATTGTGAATTATTGAACAGGAGACGACTCCGGACGCCGGCGTTTCCTGCACAGGGACTTCTGGGAAATCATACAAATACTCTCCATTTACTTACCTCTCCGAATATCTGTCTGTCTGCCTACTGTACCTGTCTAACTGTCTAATAACTGTTACCAGTCTGTGTGACTCTGGACTTTATCTCTAACTGTCTGTCTGTCTGTTCACCCATCCTACCTGTCTGTCTGTCTGTCTTATTGACTGACTGTTTACCTGTTGCTCAGTTTGTCTATCTATCTATCTATCTATCTATCTATCTATCTATCTATCTATCTATCTATCTATCTATCTATCTATCTATCTATTTGTCTGTCTGTCTATCTTTCTTTCTGTCAATCTACCTAGATGGCCTATACGCCTGTCTCTCTGTCTATCTACCCGTCGATCTATCTCAGACTGTCTGTCTACCTACCTGTCTATACAGTTACCTGTCTGTCTGCCTATCTGTCTATACAGTTACCAGTCTCTCTGCCTACCTGTCTATAGTTACCTGTCTCTCTGCCTACTTGTCTACTAAATGTCTGTCTGCCTACCGGTCAATACAGGTACATGTCTCTCTGCCTTTCTGTCTATACAGTTACCTTTCTCTCTACCTGTCTCTCTGCCTACTTGTCTACTAACTGTCTGTCTGCATACCTGTCTATACAGTTACCTGCCTCTCTGCCTACCTGTCTATAGTTACCTGTCTCTCTGCCTACCTGTCTGCTAACTGTCTGCCTACCTGTCAATACAGTTACCTGTCTCTCTTCCTACCTGTTTATAGTTACCTGTCTCTCTGCCTACCTGTCTAGTAACTGTCTGTCTGCCTAGCTGCCTCACTGGATAATAATTGTTTGGCTGTCTGTGTGACTTCCACAATGTTTGTCTAACTGCCTGTCTACTTGTTTACCCATCTGTTTACCTACCTGTCTGTCTGCATTATCAGCTGACTGTTTACCTGTATGTCCTACCTGTCTGTCTGTCTGTCTGTCTGTCTGCTCGAATCGCCGAACCTGTCGAGGAATTTGGCGTGACAGACCTGCGACAGCGGTGTGGATTTGTAACAGATGGTTATAATGTCGCTATAAATACGGCGTGGAAACGTTGCTGGAGCGTTCTGCGGTGGACGTTTCAGGATCAGAGACGGTCGAACCGGTGCGTTAATCGTCACAGCGGTCATGTGGAGCGACGCAGACGCGGCGGAGTCACGGCGTATCGGACGCGTGTAAATCACACCGCCATGAATCAGGAGTTAATAGGAAAATCTATGTTTGTTAGACACACACACACACACACACACACACACACACACACACACACAATCATTAGAGGTGCGATGTGTAAGTCGTTCCCACTTACACTGACAATACACACCTGAATACACACACATAAACATGCACGCACACACACACACACACACACACACACACACACACACACACACACACACACACACAAACACACACACACACACACACTCCTCATGTTTAGATCAATTGTGTGCTCAATAAACAACCTGATTAACCGCATAATACTAACAATCCTCCATATCTATAGTATTTCTCCAAATCTGTTTTTATTACCTGTCTGTCTGTCTGTCTGTCTGTCTTCTAATTTATCTGTCAAGTTTCTCTTTCTGTCTGTTTAATCTGTCTGTCTGTTTCTCTTTCTGTCTGTTTCCCCATCTGTCTGTCTACCTGTCTGTCTTACATCTCTGTATACCTGTCTGATTTCCTGCCTGCATACCTGTCTGTCTGCCTCCCATCTCTGACTACCTGTATGAATTTCTTGTGTGTCTGTCTCTCCATCAGTCTGTCTACCTGTGTGTCTGTCTCTCCATCAATCTGTTTACCTGTGTGTCTCTCCATCAGTCTGTCTGCCTGTGTCTCCATCAGTCTGTCTTCCTGTGTGTCTGTCTCTCCATCAGTCTGCCTACCTGTGTGTCTGTGTTTCCATCAATATGTCCACCTGTGTGCCTGTCTCTCCATCAGTCTGTCTCTCCATCAGTCTGTCTACCTGTGCGTCTGTCTCTCCATCAGTCTGTCTCTCAATCAGTCTGTCCACCTGTGTCTGTCTCTCAATCAGTCTGTCCACCTGTATCTGTCTCTCAATCAGTCTGTCTACCTGTGTGTCTGTCTCTCCATCAATCTGTTTACCTGTCCACCTGTGTCTCTCCATCAGTCTGTCTAGTCTGTCCACCTGTGTCTGTCTCTCCATCAGTCTGCCGACCTGTGTGTCTCTCCATCAGTCTGTCTACCTGTGTGTCTTTCCATCAGCCTATCTACCTGTGTCTCTCCATCAGTCTGTCTACCTGTCTGTCTCTCCATCAATCTGTCTTTAAAAAAAATATTGAACGCTTGCACGTCTCTTAATATAGACAGTGTGAAATGCCCCAAATTCATTAATGACACATTTCTGATGTTTTCAGAGCAAAACTAAAGTCTGATCTTTTTTTAACCAGAGAGAGAGAGAGAGAGAGAGAGAGAGAGCGAGAGAGAGAGCGAGAGAGAGAGCGAGAGAGAGAGAGAGAGCGAGAGAGAGAGCGAGAGAGAGAGCGAGAGAGAGAAATTGATTACAAATAATGTGCTAAAGGAAATACCGATATAAATATATTAATAAAGAAATATAATTATTAACAGCACTGATGTTATTAAGGCGTGTTATAACGCAGTGTGCATTACTACGTGAGTGATCTGCTCCTTCACTCTGCATTGTGTTTATGAGCAAATGAAACAAAGAAGAAACAAATAAATAAATAAAGGGTTCAGTGCATCCACTCACGCTTCCTAAATTTCCCCCCAATTACGCCCCCTAGCTGCGCATTCACCGTATGGAACCGTACACAAGCGCATCGCATTCCCAAAATCCGTATTACGCAATAAAGCGCATTTTTAATTTACTGAACACAATAAAGCGCTTCCGTATAACCTAAACACCGTATCACCAGTTTATATGGAAAAGCAACCGGAACACAATTCTTAAAGGAGCCACGTCCCATATTTTACACTTCAAACCAACACTAAACAAATAACATAGAAATCAATCAATAAGAAATGAATGAATTAACAAGAAATAAATATTAAAAGAATAATTTCTAGAGTGAAGTAAAAATAAAAATAAGTAATAATTTTATTTTGAAAAAAGAGATTTTGAAAGTATTTATAACATCTGTCACAATTAGTTAAAATATGAAAAGTATTCATTTATGGTACGCAGTAAATGAGTTAGCCCGTGGCAATCATGCAATTAAATATTTAATCTATTGACAGCCCTAATATATATATATATATATATATATATATATATATATGTAACGGTGGGTGGTGCGCTGCACAGACACACGGTGAAACCAGAATTCCGAAAACAAAGGATTTATTTAAAAAGGGAAACAACAAAAGAGACGCCGCTCAAACGGAGCGGCCAGGTAGGCTTGGGAAGCCTTGCGCGCCGTGCGCCGTGCGCCGTGGTACCGGGAGTACCGGAGATCTGGAGCGGACCTGGAAGTCCGGGAATCTGGAGCAGAGGGAAACGGGAAACTGGACGGAATAGACAACAAGGTTAGGCATATTAAATCAAATATAGGAACGGGTCCGCGACACTAACCTAAGTGTTACGAGCCCGGACAGGGAATGAAGGGAGAGCCGGGCTATTTAAAGGGGAGATGGAGAGGGAGCTAGGATTAGGAACACCTGATCTAGTAGTGTGATTGTGTGTGTGGAAAGAGAGGGAAGAGCGAGAGAGCAGGTGAGGGTGATTTGTTTGTGTGTGTGTGTGTTTGTGTGTGTGTGTGTGTGTGTAAAGAGCAAGAGAAGCGAGAAGAGCAAGAGAGAGAGAGAGTGTGTGTGTGTGTGTGTGTGTGTGTGTGGCGAAAGAGCGAAAGAGCCGGGAAGAGCGAGAGAGAGAGAGAGAAGAGAGAGAGAGAGAGAGTGTGTGTGTGTGTGTGTGTGGCGAAAGAGCCGGGAAGAGCGAGAGAGAGAGAGAGAGGACAGAGAGACAGACAGAGAAGAAGAGAGAGAGGGACAGAGAGAGAGAGAGAGAGAGAGAGAGAGAGAGAGAGAGAGAGAGAGAGAGAGAGAGAGAGAGAGAGACAGAGAGAGAGAGACCGAGAGACAGTGACAGAGGAGCCAGAGGGACCCACAGAGACAGAGAAACCGTGACATCACCCCCCCTCCTAGGAGCGGATTCCAGACGCTCCTTAAAAAATAAGGGAGGGAGGGGCGGGACAGGGGGGCCAGGGCGGAACCGGCGGGTCAGGGACCAACGGGAGAGTGGGCCAGGGCGGAGCCGGGCGGGACAGGGACTGACGGGAGAGTGGGCCAGGGCGGAGCCGGCGGGTCAGGGACTGAACGGGAGAGTGGGCCAGGGCGGAGCCGGCGGGTCAGGGACTAACGGGAGAGTGGGCCAGGGCGGAACCGGCAGGGCGGATTGACGGGGCAGTGAGCTTGGGCGGAGCCGGCGGGACTGTTGGGATAGGGGACCTGGGCGAAGCCGGCAGGACTAATGGGGCAGGGGACCTGGGCGGAACAGGCGGGACCTGGACTAAAGGGAGACGGGGACCTGGGCGGAACAGGAGGAGGAGGACGGGACCTGGGCGGAACAGGCGGAACCAGAACTACAGGGACAGGGGACCTGGGCGGCGGAACAGGAGGGACCTGAACTAAAGGGAGAGGGGACCTGGGCGGAACAGGCGGGACCTGAGCTAACGGAACACAGGAACCTGAACTAAAGGGAGCGGGGACCTGGGCGGAACAGGCGGAGGACGGGACCTGGGCGGAAACAGGCGGAACCAGAACTACACGGGACAGGGGACCTGGGCGGAAACAGGCGGGACCTGAACTAACGGGACACGGGACCTGGGCGGAACAGGCGGAGGATGGGACCTGGGCGGAACAGGAACCTGGAAAGGGAACCTGAACTAACAGGGACACGGGATCCTGGGCGGAACAGGAGGAGGACGGGACCTGGGCGGAACCGGGAACTCGGGCTCGGAGACCCCCACGGCATCCTCTTCGGGTTCGGAGGCCCTATGGGGCGTGTCCTCAGGCTCGGAGGCCCCCTCGGCATCCTCCTCGGGCTCAGAGACCCCCACGGCACCCTCTTCGGGTTCAGAGACCCCCACGGCATCCTCCTCCCTCTCGGGCTCGGAGGCCCTACGGGGCGTGTCCTCGGGCTCGGAGGCCCTACGGGGCGTGTCCTCGGGCTCGGAGGCCCTACGGGGCGTGTCCTCGGGCTCGGAGGCCCTACGGGGCGTGTCCTCCAGGCTCGGAGGCCCTACGGGGCGTGTCCTCGGGCTCGGAGGCCCTACGGGGCGTGTCCTCGGGCTCGGAGGCCCCCACGGCATCCTCTTCGGGCTCGGAGGCCCTTTTGCACTGAGCCGCAGGTTCGGCGGCCATCTTGCAGGGTTGGGCCGTGGGTTCGGCGGCCATCTCGGACGGTTCGGCGGCCATCTTGAGTGGGCCGCAGGTTCGGCGGCCATCTTGAGGTGGGCCGCAGGTTCGGCGGCCATCTTGAGCTGGGCCGCGGGTTCGGCGGCCATCTTGCACGGTTGGGCCGTTGGGTTCGGCGGCCATCTTTGGACGGTTCGGCGGCCATCTTGAGCAGGGCCGCAGGTTCGGCGGCCATCTTGAGCTGGGCCGCAGGTTCGGCGGCATCTTGGCCGGCATCTGGTTGGCATTACGGGCTCGGAATGCCGGTTCGGGCGGGCCATCTGGTTCGGCGGCCATCTTGCGGGCCGGTTCGGCGGCGGCCATCTTGGGCTGGGCCGCAGGTTCGGCGGCCATCTTGAGCTGGGCCGCAGGTTCGGCGGCCATCTTGCGCT
>JACRUU010000004.1:25351726-25376726 GCA_030449085.1 Kryptopterus vitreolus | reverse complement strand
TGCATGTAGAAGAGGTTCGATGTCCGGACAGGACGAGATATCACTCAAGAGAGGGAGTGGGGGAAAAAAAAACAAAAAAAACCACAAAGTACACTTCAGGGAAAAGCTCAGTGCAGGATTTCATGAATAAATTACATTACAGAGATACAGCTAAGAAATAAAACAATGTGTGATGTGCTTTGATCTTCACACAAATTGATTTCTTTTTTTTTTTTTTGTAAGACGGCGTAAACGAGGTCGCCATCGAAAGTCACACACAAACATAAATAAGTACAAGATCGGAGAGGAAGACTTTTATTTGTCACCTGTACAACACAGGGGTATTTTATCTCTCCCACATTTATACCCACGACTTATTTTAATCGTTCAAACGAGCAGCTATGGGGTTAAGGGCCTTGCTCAAGGGCCCAGGATTGCAATTTGATGTGGCTGGGATTAGAACTCACAACCTCGGAACAGCAAGGTCCAATGCCGTATCCACTAAGAGAATACCCTAGATTGTTTGGAAAATATTGTGAGTTGAGAGGGTTATGGGACTTGCTCAAGGGCCCAACATGGTGGGGCTGGGGCCAAACCATTGACTTTCAAAACGGCAACCAAGAGCCTTAAACACCCCCCCCACACACACACACACACACCATACATAAAAACAGCCCAAAAATACTATGATACAAAAAATTTGCTGTTTTACTATGATTAGATTTCTCTCATTTATTACCCTGGGCAGCTATATGGTTAAGGGCCTTGCATAAGGGCCCAATAGTGGCAACCAATGTCCATTACCTTAACCACTAAGACACCACCTCCATCACCTAGAATATCTGGAAACTGGTGCGACAGCATAGAATCAGCCATTATTCAAAGCCCTGAGGTGGTAAAGGCCTTCCTCAAGGGCCAACAATGACATCATGGCAGTGTTGGGGCGTCAAATGTTTTAATCAGTAACTAAAAGCATTCATCAGTGAGCTAACACATTCCTGCACACACAAAAAAAGCCCCTAAATGTTATAGTGTATTTCTACAAAATGTTAAAATGTCAAAAAAAAAAGAAAGAAAGAAAGAAAGAAAGGAAGGAAGGAAGGAAGGAATGACGGAAGGAAGGAAGGAAGGAAGGAAGGAAGAAAGAAAAATGAAGGTTGTTTGCACTGGTGACATTATACAGGTATATTACACAGTGAAATTCTTTCTCTGCACATTTTAGTGATGTTAATGAGATCAGAGCATAGAATAAGCCATGATACAAGCCCCTGGAGCTGAGAGCCTTTAAGAGCCTTTCTCAAGGGCCCAACAATGATATCTTGTTAGTGCATGGGGCTTTAAAACCTCGACCTTCAAATGAGTAACCACCAAGCTACCACTTCCTTAAAACACTGGGAATGCTACTCGATGCAATACAAAAATTGTACAATGAAAGAAAGAAAGAATGAAAGAAGGGGAAAGAAAGAAGAAAGAAAGAAAGAAAGAAAGAAAGAAAGAAAGAAAGAAAGGAAGAAAGAAAGAAAGAAATTCGCACTGCACTGACACCTTTATCCAGCTATGGGGTTAAGAGCTTTGCCCCTGGGCTCCGGGGTGGCAGCCGTACCCAATGCTTTATCCACTAAGCTACCCAAGCTTATTAGCTTTCTTTAAAGAAGAGAAATTTGCTCAAGGGCCCAAAATTTGAAGCTGGCAGTGCTGGGGCCTTAAACCCATGACCTTCTGATCAGTATCCAGAACCAGCACCCAGTAACTGAAAATACACAATGACAGAAGAAAAAGTGCTAGATACTTGTTTCATGTACAAAACACTCCTGGAGCCAAAAGATGGCTAAGGGCCACACTCAAGGGCCCGACTATGGCAGCTTGGCAATACTGGGGATTGAAATCGATGACCTTCTGATCAGTAACCCAGGGTCTTGTCCACTGATGAATGTGATTATATATATATATATATATATATTAGATATATATATATATATATATAGATATATATATATAATATATATATATATATATATATATATATATATATCTATATATAAATTGTATATAAAGTAATGCTATGAGACAGTAATAGTTACCCCCCCTGGCAGCAATAACCTCAACCAGGCGCTTCCTGTAGCTGTGGATCAGACCTGCACATCGCTGAGGAGGAATTTTAGCCCATTCTTCCTGGCAGAACTGCTTTAGCTCTGTCATATTCTTTGGACGTCTCATGTGTACGGCCCTCTTCAAGTCAATCCATAGCATCTCTATTGGGTTGAGGTCTGGGCTCTGACTCGGCCACTCCAAAAGGCGGATTTTGTTTTTCTGAAGCCATTCTGTTGTGGACTCGCTCCGGTGTTTTTGGGTCGTTGTCCTGTTGCATCACCCACTTTCTACACAGTTTCAGCTGATGTACAGACATTCTCACATTATCCTGAAGAATTGTCTGATATACTTGGGAATTCATCTTCCCCTCAATGATTGCAAGCTGGCCAGGCCCTGATGCAGCAAAGCAGGCCCAAATCATGATGCTTCCTCCACCATACTTTACAGTCGGGATGATGTTTTCATGACGATATGCCGTGCCCTTTCTACGCCAGATGTAGTGCTGTGTGTTTTTTCCAAATAGTTCAATCTTAGTTTCATCAGTCCACAAAACATTTTGCCAATACCGCTGTGGAGTGTCAATGTGCTCTTTTGCAAACTTAAGGCGTGCAGCAATGTTCTTTTTAGTAAGCAGCGGCTTCCTTGGCGGTGTCCTGCCGTGGATACCCTGCTTGTTCAGTGTTTTACGTATTGTAGACTCATGAACAGATATGTTAGCAAGTTCCAATGATGCCTTCAAATCTTTGGCTGTCATTCGGGGTTGTTTCTTTACCTCATTGATGAGTTTCGTTGTGCTCTTGGTGTCATTTTGACGGGGCGCCCACTTCTAGGTAGAGTAACAACAGTCCCAAATTGTCTCCATTTGTAGATTGTTTGCCGAACTGTAGACTGGTGAATTTCTAAAGTCTGTGAAATAAGTTTGTAACCCTCGCCAGCTTCATGTAAATCAACAATTCTTGATCGTAGGTCCTCTGAAAGCGCTTTTTGGCGAGGCGTGGCTCACATAATCATGTTCTTCTTGTGCAGAGCAAACTCCAAAGGTTTGAGGGGTTTTTATCAGTCAAAGTAGCTGTAGTCCACACCTCCAAACTTATTATCTTAACAAGACTCCAGAATTAGCTCCAATTAGCGTTTTTGAGGTCATTAACTCAAGCTTTCACTTACTTTTTTCACTGCCATTTTGAATGTTGAATGATTGTGTTCAATAAAGACAAGAAAGATTGGATTTTTTTTTGGTGTTATTATTTTTAGACACATTGTGTTTGTCAATACCAATGAATTAGATGAAGATCAGATAACAACATTTTATGGACAAATTTATTCAGAAAACCATGAAATAAATTCCAAAAGGTTCACATACTTTTTCTTGCCACTGTACATTTATATTGAAGGTGTTTAGGCAGAAAATCGAGGCGAGAAGTGATTCTATCTTCTTGGTTTAATTCTCCTGAGCTGCACGCGCCTCCTCGCTGTTATTCAATACCCTCCACCCCAGAGTCTGGAGGAAGGAAGGTGTGTCAGTGAGATCTCTGTACGGCGTGGGATCTTCAATGCCGTAATCACTGCATTCCGGATCATTATCACTGCATTCCGGATCGTAATCACTGCATTCCAGATCATAATCACTGCATTCACTGCATTCACTGCATAATCACTGCATCATCATATCACTGCATTCTTAATCACTGCATTCCGGATCATAATCGCTGCATTCCGGATGATCATAATCACTGCATTCCGGATCATAATTACTGCATTCCGGATCATAATCACTGCATTCTTAATCGTAATCAGTGCATTCCGGATCATAATCACTGCATTTCGGATCATAATCACTGCATTCTTAATCGTAATCAGTGCATTCCGGATCATAATCACTGCATTCCAGATCATAATCACTGCATTCTTATCACACTGCATTCCGGATCATAATCACTGCATTCCAGGGATCATAATCACTGCATTCCGGATCATAATCACTGCATTCCAGATCATAATCACTGCATTCCGGATCATAATCACTGCATTCCAGATCATAATCACTGCATTCCGGATCGTAATCACTGCATTCCAGATCATAATCACTGCATTCCGGATCATAATCACTGCATTCGGGATCATAATCACTGCATTCGGGATCATAATCACTGCATTCCGGATCGTAATCACTGATCAGGATCATGCATCATAATCAATCATCAAAAAAAAATGCATTCCGGATCGTAATCACTGCATTCGGGATCATAATCACTGCATTCGGGATCGTAATCACTGCGTTCCGGATCATAATCACTGCATTCCGGATTGTAATCACTGCATTCCGGATCGTAATCACTGCATTCCGGATCATAATCACTGCATTCCGGATCATAATCACTGCATTCTTAATCGTAATCAGTGCATTCAGATAATCACTGCATTCCGGATCATAATCACTGCATTCCAGGATCATAATCACTGCATTCCGGATCATAATCACTGCATTCCAGATCATAATCACTGCATTCCGGATCATAATCACTGCATTCCAGGATCATAATCACTGCATTCCGGATCATAATCACTGCATTCCAGATCATAATCACTGCATTCCGGATCATAATCACTGCATTCGGGATCGTAATCATCACTGTTCGGGATCCGGATCACTAATCACTGCATTCGGGATCATAATCATGTTCCGGGAATCACTGCATTCCGGATCATAATCACTGCATTCCGGATCATAATCACTGTAATCACTGCATTCCGTATCATAATCACTGCATTCCGGATCATAATCGCTGCATTCCGGATCATAATCACTGCATTCGGGATCGTAATCACTGCATTCCGGATCACTGCATAATCACTGCATTCCGGATCATAATCACTGCATTCCGCATTTCGATCATAATCACTGCATTCTTAATCATAATCAGTGCATTCCAGATCATAATCACTGCATTCCGGAATCATAATCACTGCATTCTTAATCATAATCACTGCATTCCGGATCATAATCACTGCATTCGGGATTGTAATCACTGCATTCCGGATCATAATCACTGCATTCTTAATCGTAATCAGTGCATTCCGGATCATAATCACGGCATTCCTAATCATAATCACTGCATTCCGGATCATAATCACTGCATTCCTGATCATAATCACTGCATTCCGGATCATAATCACTGCATTCCGGATCATAATCACTGCATTCCGGATCATAATCACTGCATTCCGGATCATAATCACTGCATTTCGGATCATAATCACTGCATTCCGGATCATAATCACTGCATTCCGGATCATAATCACTGCATTCCGGATCATAATCACTGCATTCCATTGATCATAATCACTGCATTCCGGATCATAATCACTGCATTCCGTAATCAATCACGCATTCCGATCATAATCACTGCATTCCGGATCATAATCACTGCATTCTTAATCATATTCACTGCATTCCGGATCATAATCACTGCATTCCAGATCATAATCACTGCATTCCGGATCGTAATCACTAATCACTGCATTCCGGATCATAATCACTGCATTCCGGATCATAATCACTGCATTCCGGATCATAATCACTGCATTCCGGATCATAATCACTGCATTCCGGATCATAATCACTGCATTCTTAATCGTAATCAGTGCATTCCGGATCATAATCACTGCATTCCGGATCGTAATCACTGCATTCCGGATTGTAACCACAAAGCCACTTATAACTGAGCAATTGAAGGTTAAGGGTTGCTCAAGGGCCTAATAGTGGCATCTTGGTGGTGGTGGTGGTGGTGGGATTATGGTCTTCCGGTCCAGATGCCTTAATCACTGAGCTTCACACCTCCCGCATAATTGTAACCATAAATGGATAAAAAGCACAGTTTGATTAGAAAGACATAATCATTGTGTATATTGCTGATTTTTTACCTCTATGTTTTTTATCCCCGTTTTGCGTCAATGAAACTTTGCGCTTTCGAGCAGTCGGTGGATGTACATCAGTGCAGCAGTGTGAGGGCGTGCTTCTCCTTCATACCATCCTTTATTTTATTTTCACTCATTTCGAAGAGGTCGTGGATATGAAGGGTTTTTTTTCCCGGGGTGGGAACTGCACGGTGTAGGCTGAGGAGATGCAGGTTACGTAACATCAGGGTTCTGCAATCCACAGGTCACATATTAACCATCCACTTCATGTATATTCCATCCGAGGTGTCTCAGGCTCCACAACGCCCAGCGCACCACTGAAGCTTTGTTTGTTTACTGATGTGGAATACACTGCTAGGGGCGATCGATGAAATAAGGCTGTATTTATAGGCATCTGTGGGTCATGGAGAAGGTGAACGGTGGAGAAGAGAAGATGCGAAAGCGCAGGGCAGAGCGCGAAGGAGTTATAAATGCTGTTCATTATAAATGCTGATTAGTAATATAGGTGTTTATGCAGCTTTAAAGGGAGCAGGACGTCCGGAGAGGTCACATAAAGCAGTCACTGTTTATCACATGAGAGCACTAATTGTGAAAAACAACTCATTTCTAACCGGCGTTTTGTCACAGTGAACAGAACATTACACGTTTAGTGTTTATCACGTTCGCCTCACACCGCCAGGGTCCGGGTTCGATTCCCGTCTTGGCCATGTGTGTGTGGAGTTTGTGCATGTTCTCCCCGTGCCTCAGGGGGTTTTTCTCCAGGTTCTCCGGTTGCCTCCCCCGGTCCAAAAACATGCACGGTAGGTTGATTGGCACCTTGGAAAAATTGTTCCTGAATGTGTGTGTGAGTGTGTGTGTGTGTGTCCCCTGTCATGGATTAGCACTGGGTGTATTTTTCTTTGATGCCCCAAGATGCATGAAATATATATTTTATATATGTATTTTGACAGCCCTAATAGTTTATATATTATATAGTATATATATATATATATAGTATATATATATATCATAGATCATATCTTCTAGCACTTTATCCGATCTTCCCTCGGGTCACGGGGAGTCTGTGATTATCTCAGGCGTTCGTTCATCTCGGGGGTCACGGGGCAGGATCTTCCCTCGGGTCAAGGGAGGATGTGTCTATCTCAGGGCCCTGGTCTATGGTGCATTAAGGCTTTGGATACCCACTGGATGGAATGATGCACCACACACACACACACACACACACACACACACACACACACACCACACACAAATTCACACCATACACTAAAAAAGACAAAGGTGTCAATCAACCTACCGTGCATGTTTTTGGACCGGGGGAGGAGGAGGGAAACCGGAGAACACCTGGAGAAAAAAACCCCCCGTGGCACGGGGAGAACATGCACATGCACAAACTCCACACACACATGGCCGAGACGGGAATCGAACCCGGACCCTGGTGGTGTGAGGCGAACGTGCTAACCACTAAGCCACCGTGCCAAATATGTATATATATATATATATATATATATATATATATATATATATTAGGGGTTTTCAAAAATTGACCGATTAATGCAAATATTTTCGCACATTCCTCTTTGATATAAAAAAATAAACAAATATTTATTTACGAAATCCATTCTCTTTACCGCCTGAAACCAAGCATAGAAATCCGCCACATGTCCGGCAATTAAAACGGTCCGTGTGGAAACATAACAAAAGTGTCCAAACTGAATTTTAGCCTCACAAAGTCTTAAAATCAGGTTTTAAATGATAAAAAAGGGAATTTGAATTAACACATGTAATGCTTTTACTGCACACGTGTTTATTTTGCTTCTGTGTTGATGTTGCTTTTTCATTCGGCAGTACATAATTATATATATATATATATATATATTATATAATATATATATATATATATATATATATATATTATATATATATATATATATAGATTTTTGGTTTAAAGAATATATATACTTTACATTTACAGCATTTGGCTGACACTTTTACCCAGAGCAACTGAGCAAATGAGGGTTAAGGGCCTTGCTCAAGGGCCCCACTAGTGGCAGCTTGTTGGGTTTGAACCTGTGATCTTCCGGTCCAGAGGCCGACTCCTTAACCACTGATCTCCCAGTTATTAATAATGTTGTGATAAAGAGCTTAAATTCCACCAATTCATTAAAAATTTCATCCTTCATTCATCATTACATTTTTTACATTTTTAAAAATTTGTCCTGCAGAAAAACCCGCGAGCGTTTTGGCGGTGAGCGCAGTAGAAGTCCGACATGACATTAAACATTAAAAATAAACAAAAACAGCACATTATCATCATCTAAGCTATCCCGAGCCAACCGGGTCACTCAAACCCTTAATACACTGTTTTCCTAAAAGTTCTTTGTTCTCCGATCCGTATATATATATATATATATATATATATATATATATCATATATATATATATATAATATGTGTTTTTCAGAATTCCTCCCACATACGGAGAATAAACTCTTACAAAAGATCTTAGACTGTAATCTCTCTGCGGCCTCCATTGAAGAAATGTACTTTTGTAATCCATAATCTTCCTGTAGCTCATGTGGATTTATTTATAGAGAGATGCCATCTGCAACTTTGACAGCCACCGAGTCTCCAGCACAGAGTCAATATCGCCCCACATAAGCTCCCCAGCGTCGGTGGGTGGGGCGGGTGCAACCCCCCCCTGGGGGAGGGGGGGTTAGGGGGGGGTTGCGTAGGCGGGGGGAGGTTAGTAGCGACCAGGGGATGGGGGGGGTGGGGGGTAAAACCAGTGGGTGAAAACCAAGCTTAGATCTTGAAATGGCTGCTATGGAGGTTTGGAGTGTTATACTATGGAGCGATGGCTCTCATAAGGGAAGGAGGGAAGCTGCTGCCGAGAGCGTTTAATTGGTTAATTACGGTGTTTGGGGGAGGGGGGGGGTTTAGGGGGGGGGGGGGTTGTGAGTGTGACGAACGGCACCGGCGAGATCCCCTGAGGGCGCAATGACATCTGCTTGTACTTTTCTACGACGCTTTTGGGTTTGTGGAAACTTTTGCATTTTACTTTATGATTTTGGACCATGTGTTGGGCCCTATGACGGCCCTCGGGTCCCTGTGCGAGGCCCTTAACCCTCTGTGCTGACCCCGCGCTCTGAAACAAGCCGTGAAATGCCAAGAAGGACTTTTATACGACAAATAAACGCTGCTGGTTCGTACCCCCTCTTACACTGGGCGGAATCAGTGGGAATGCTGGATTGTGATTGGCTGAAAGTCTTACTCATAAACTCTATGTAACCATAGTAACATCCAGTTCCATCCAGAGTCAGAGATTACCTAATGACCTTACTGAGCTCCCGGGAGGATCAGCAGATCCCTGGAGGATCACCTGTTTCTATGGTGATGTGGTTACTATAGCAACATCGTATAGTGTGTTTATATAAACACAATGTCTTATTTACATGAACCCGGATCAATAACGAGGCTGGATCAAAAGCTTTCCAAAGACCAGTTCTGTAACACGCCAGCAGATGGCAGCACACACACCAACACACACACACACACACACACACACACAGTCACAGGGAGCACTGACCTCCGGAAGGCAGTATTTGAAATGTATTTTCACATAAACAGCGGATAAACAAACATAAACAACATCAAAAGTGCAGTTTTGAGGTGCAGAAGGAGAAATGCATGTTTATGAAGGATGAACTGCAGACCGGCTTCCTCTCCTCTGGGAAATGGATATGAGGATGAACAGAAGGACAGACAGAAAGAGAGAGAGAATGAGATAGAGGTCGGGCTGTGAGATTGTAGTGACGACACTGCCTCCTGCTGGTGACAGACAACACTGCGTTATCGGGCTGTAAAGGTAACTAGAGGTCATTTAAAGGTCGGTGGTGATTTACATGCTGGAGCACACGGCTGTTACACACCGCAAAAGGATGCGTCTGTCTGTCTGTCTGTCTGTCTGTCTGTCTGTCCATTCACCCTTTTGATGATGCATTCTAGAATGCAGTAAAAGGTAAAACACACACACACACACACACACACACACACACACACACACGCTAACACACACACACACACATACTTCAGATCTATACAAACAAAATCATTTAAGCTCTCGTCCAATACATTCATTCTCCGTCTGCCTTTTTCTGTCTGCCTCTGTCTGTCTGCCCTTTTCTCTTTCTCTCTCCATCTGTCTGACATTCTCCATCTGCCTCTGGCTTTCACTCTGCCTCTCTACATCTGTCTTCCTCATTCTGTCTCTTTATATGTCTGTCTGTCTGCCTGCCTCTATATATCTGTCTGCCTGTCTGTCTGTCATCCTCACTACATCTATCTGTTGATCTGCCTCTCTACATCTGTCTGCCTGTCTGTCTGCCTCTATACATTTGTCTACCTGTCTGTCTGTCTTCCTCACTACATCTGTCTGTCTGTCTGCCTCTCTACATCTGTCTGTCTGCCTTTATACATCTGTCTGTCCAACTGTCTACATCTGTCTGGCGGTCTGCCACTATACATGTGTCTGTCTACCTCTATACACCTGTCTGGCGATCTGCCTCTCCACATGTGTCTGTCTGACTTCTTCTATACACCTGTTTGTCTGCCTCTCTACATGTGTCTGTCTGACTTCTTCTATACACCTGTTTGTCTGCCTCTCTACATGTGTCTGTCTGACTTCCTCGCTAGATATGTCTGTCAGTCTATCTGCCTCTCTACATCTGTCTGTCTGTCTGCCTCTCTACATCTGTCTGTCCAACTGTCTGCCTCTGTCTGGCGGTCTGCCACATCTGTCTGTCTACCTCTATACACCTGTCTGCGATCTCTCTACATGTGTCTGTCTGTCTGCCTCTCTACATTTGTCTGTCTGACTTCCTTTGTACATATGTCTATTGGCCTGCCTCTCTACATCTGTCTGTCTATCTAGTATCTCTCTCTCTTCATCTGTCTCTCTTTATCTGTCTGTCTCTAAGAAACTGTTGGCAGAGTTTGGACATTTTTTAAAAATTACTTTAACTCGGTCTTTTTTTTTGTCTGTCTTTCTGCCCGTCTGTCTGCCTGAATATCTGTCTTACTGTATCTTTTTCTCTCCCTTTCACTCTCACACACTTTTTTATGTCTGTCTCTCATTAGCAATTTCACTTTTCTGTGTGTCTCTCTCTCTATCTCTCACTTTTCTGTCTCTGTCCCTCTCTCTCTCTCTCTCTCTGTTGGAAGGCTCAGTTAACGAGGAGCTGTCAGCTTCTTCTTTTTTTTTCCAGCTAAACAAATCAATGTTCCTCAGGATCTTTCAAGGTCAGCGTTCTCTCCGAAGTCACGCTGGGAATCTGCAGCAAATTTGTAAAATCAGAAATGATACCTGTCCGAGATGCGATAGTTCCGCTTG
Organism: Kryptopterus vitreolus; assembly: GCA_030449085.1. Classification (NCBI taxonomy): domain Eukaryota; kingdom Metazoa; phylum Chordata; class Actinopteri; order Siluriformes; family Siluridae; genus Kryptopterus; species Kryptopterus vitreolus. The sequence continues at coordinate 25,365,350 of JACRUU010000004.1, read as the reverse complement.
GTGAAGCATGTGACCTGCAGCACGACCTTGCATTCCGGGAAACTTTTTATCATTTCATGTGAAACGCCGCCGCTGAGGGTCAACGCTCAAAGTCCTGCATTCAAATCCAAAATAAACCCTCCATGTGAAGCAATTACAGTTCACACTTACGCTCCGGAACCAGCAGAAGATCTCACACTGGCAATCCCGAGGCAGCGAGAAACCAAAGGTACGCATAATAACATCGTCCCGAGAAATCATTTCAATATTTTATTTTATTTATTTATTTGATTAAACTATGTTTCATTTTAATTGTATTATTTATTTATTATTTATTTGAATTTATTGTTATTCAATTTGATTTGTGTTTTTTTTTTTGGTTTGGATTTAGTCTTTTTAATCAGTATTTATTTGATTTATTTATTTGTTTATTTATTATTTATTATCAGTTATTTTATTTGATTGGTTTATTTGTTTATTTTTATTCAGTTTTTATTTTATTTGTGATTTTTTTTATTTGTGATCTGCCTACAATTAAGATTTAATAAGATCATTTTTCCCCATTATTTCCACATTATTTTCAAATTATTTATTATATAATTCATTGTGAAATTTATTCATTATATAATATTTTTCATGCTTTTTATTCAACTTTTTTATTATTATTTTTTTACATATAATTCATTTCTTTTTTCTTTTGATCCATTACAAAAGATTGGTTATTTTCACTCTTGTTACTCATTCATCACACACACACTTTCTGATTTATTTATTTATTAGTTTTTTATTCTATTTTATTAAAATCTATTTTGATATTTATCATTAAAGTGTTGTTCTTCTACATCAAGAGGACAAAATGTTTCTTATTTCTTCTGCTGACATCTAAAGTTCATCATCATCATCATCACCACATCATCACCATCATCATAATCATCATCACATAATCCACCATCACATCATCATCATCATCATCATCACCATCATCATCATCATCAGCATCATCATCACAATCATCATCATCATCATCATCATCACACATCATCACCCATCACACATCATCACCATCATCATCATCATCATCATCATCATCACATCATCATCACCATCATCATCATCATCACATCATCATCATCATCATCATCATCATCATCACACCATCATCATCATCAATCATCATCATCATCATCATCATCATCATCATCATCATCATCATCATCATCATCACCATCATCATCATCTCCATCATCATCATCATCATCATCATCATCATTCCATCATCATCATCACATCACCACCACATCATCATCTCATCATCACATCATCACATCATCATCATCATCATCATCATCACACATCATCCATCAATCATCACCATCATCACATCATCATCACCATCAGCATCATCATCATCACCATCATCATCATCATCATCATCACCATCATCATCACCTCATCATCATCACCATCATCAATCATCATCACCATCATCATATCATCATCATCATCATCACCATCATCAGCATCATCACATCATCATCATCATCATCATCACCATCATCATCCATCATCAGCGTCTCTACTTCCTGAGAATCTGGGAAGCACATCTGCCAACCCCATCCTGACCATGTTATCAGCGGACCACGAGAGCATCATGAGCAGCTCATCACTGCCTGGTTGGGAACCACCGTCAGGATCGCAAGACCCTAAGCGGATAGTGAGACAGCTGAAAAGATCATTGGGTGTCTCTCCCCTCTGTCACGAACATTTACAATGCACACTGCATCCGCAAAGCTACCAGTATTGTGGACGACATCACACACCCCTCACTCACACTCTTTACACTATTGCCATCAGGGGAAGGTTCCGAAGCATTCGGGCTCTCAACCAGACTATGCAATAGTTTTTTCCCTCAAGCATCAGATTTCTCAAACATAGAACTGGACCTGGACTCACACACACACTCAACACACTCCACACACACACACACACACACCACACACACACACACACACACACACACACACACACACACACACACACTCACACACCATCCACGCTCTATTATTTATCTACCTTATCTGGCCTTACATGTGATTGTTATACTGCTATCACGACAGTGTTACTTTAAGCACATTTGCACATCACTTTTATCACTGCTGCTCTAATTGTTTTTGCACACTCGCCAAAATGAACACTTCGAATACTTTGCACTGGGTTGTTGTTGTTTTTTGTATTGATTATATTGTTAGTTTTTGTTATGCACTGTCTTGTGTTGTGAACCGAGTCTTGTGTCTTTGCGCTGTTCGCACCAGTTGCACACGATGCACTTATGTAGCGAGGACAAACTTGTCGGTCCTCAGCATTGTGTGTTGGTTTGGTTATATGTTGTTTGGTAGCACCGGGTTCTGAGGAAACGTTGTCATTTCACTGTGTACACAGTCAGATATCGTGGTTGAATGACAATAAAAACCTCTTGACTTGTGTATCACCATCATCATCACATCATCATCACCTTCATCATCAACATCACCACCATCATCATCATCATCACACCATCATCATCACCACCATCATCATCATCATCATCACATCATCATCTCATCACCACCATCATCCACCATCATTCATCCTCACCATCATCATCATCATATCCATATCACCATCATCATCAATCATCACCCATCATCATCATCATCACACTCATCATCACCATCATCATCATCATCATCATCATCATCATCATCACCCATCATCATCATCATCATCATCATCATCATCATCATCATCATCATCATCATCATCATCATCATCATCATCATCATCATCATCATCATCATCATCATCATCACCATCATCATCATCATCATCAATCATCATCATCATCATCATCATCATCATCATCATCATCATCATCATCATCACCATCATCATCATCATCATCCATCATCATCACATCACCACACACCATCATCCATCATCATCATCATCACATCATCACCATCATCATCATCATCACCATCACCATCATCATCATCATCACTATCATCATTCATCATCACATCATCATCATCATCATCATCATCATCATCATCATCATCACATCATCCATCCATCATCATCCATCAACATCATCACCATCATCATCATCATCATCACCATCACCATCATCATCATCATCATCACCATCACCATCATCATCATCATCATCACCATCATCACCATCATCTCATCATCATCATCACCATCATCATCATCATCATCACTCATCATCAAACATCATCATCCATCATCATCATCATCATCATCATCATCAATCATCATCATCATCATCATCATCATCATTCATCATCATCATCATCCATCACCATAATCATCATCATCACCATCATCATCATCATCATCATCATCATCATATCATCATCACATCATCATCATCAGCATCATCAACATCATCATCATCATCACATCATTCACATCATCATCATCACATCATCATCATCATCATCATCATCATCATCATCATCACCATCATCATCATCATCATCATCATCATCATCATCATCATCATCATCATCATCTCATCATCATCATCATCACCATCATCACCATCATCATCATCATCATCAATACCATCATCATCATCATCACCATCATCATCATCCATCATCATCATCATCATCACATCATCATCATCATCATCATCACATCATCATCATCATCATCATCATCACCATCATCATCATCATCATCATCATCATCATCATCATAATCACATCTTCTGAGAGTTCTGGTAATTTTATGGATTATCTCAGAGATAACACTTTTCTAATGAACACTTCTTCATGTGATTTTTCTCCATGGGTTACATTTCCATGGGATACTTCTTCATGGGAAAACTCTCTATGGAACACTTCTTCACAGGTCACCATCTCCATGAGTTCTCTCTCTATGGGTCTCCTCGTCACTTCTCCCAGGACAACGTCTCTCTGAGGAACATCACTCTCCCAGGACAACGTCTCTCTGAGGAACAACCTCTCCCAGGACAACGTCTCTCTGAGGAACAACTCTCATAGGACAACGTCTCTCTGAGGAACAACTCTCCCAGGACAACGTCTCTCTGAGGAACAACTCTCCCAGGACAACGTCTCTCTGAGGAACAACTCTCCCAGGACAACGTCTCTCTGAGGAACAACTCTCCCAGGACAACGTCTCTCTGAGGAACATCTCTCCCAGGAGAACGTCTCTCTGAGGAACACCTCTCCCCTCTCCCAGGACAACGTCTCTATGAGGAACATATCTCCCAGGAGAACGTCTCTCTGAGGAACACCTCTCCCAGGAGAACTTCTCACAGCAACATCTTTCCCAGGAATGTCCCTCCCAAGAACAGCTCTCCAAAAAGAACACCTCTCTCAGGACAACGTCTCTCTGAGGAACACCTCTCATAGGACAACGTCTCTCTGAGGAACACCTCTCATAGGACAACGTCTCTCTGAGGAACACCTCTCATAGGACAACGTCTCTCTGAGGAACACCTCTCCCAGGAGAACGTCTCTCAGCAACACCTCTCCCAGGACAAGTCTCTCTCGAGGAACACCTCTCCCAGGACAACGTCTCTCTGAGGAACACCTCTCCCAGGAGAACTTCTCACAGCAACATCTTTCCCAGGAATGTCCCTCCCAAGAACAGCTCTCCAAAAAGAACACCTCTCCCAGGACAACGTCTCTCTGAGGAACACCTCTCCCAGGACAACGTCTCTCTGAGGAACACCTCTCATAGGACAACGTCTCTCTGAGGAACACCTCTCCCAGGACAACGTCTCTCTGAGGAACACCTCTCCCATAGGAGAACGTCTCTCTGAGGAACACCTCTCCCAGGAACACATGGCTTTACTTGCTGTGTGATTGTCTTTTAATGACTCTCAGACTCCTGAGGCGTCTCACTGTCTGCTCACCTGTATCTGTCCAAGCTTCACTGACATTCCTCCTTCCAAGCTGAACACGGGAGAAGATGTGTTTAAACATAATGAACATTTTTCCCATTAGGACTGTGACGAGAGAAATAGAGCTGTAGGGGATTTCTGTCAGAGGAATGAACATTTTACGCACACAAAACACACATACAAAAATAATAAGAATGATTATTATATAATTATTTAATTATATTTTTAATTATTAAAATATTTGAAACTGTTTACATGTTTTTAGTCAAAGTTAACGTTATTACTGCACGCATTAAACGCTAGATATATGCGATATATATATATATATATATATATATATATATATTATATATATATATATATATATATGTACTGTTCCGTCACTCTGCGTCGTGTTGTGCGAATGAATGAAACTCCGAACAACAAATAAATAAATAAACACTTCAGTGCATCCACTCACACTTCCTAAATTCCCCCCAATGACGCCCCCTATCTGCGCATTCACAACAGGTACGATCTCCTCACTATATTAGCGTATATTACCGTACGGAACCTTACGCAAGCGCATCGCATTCCCAAATCCGTATTACTGCAATAAAGCGCATTTTTACTGAACGCAATAAAGCGATTCCGTATAACCTAAACACCGTATCACCAGTTTATATGGAAAAGCAACCGGAACACAATTCTTAAAGGAGCCACGTCCCATATTTTACACTTCAAACCAACACTAAACAAAATAACATTGTCATTAACAAGAAATTTATATTAAAATAATAATTTCCAGAGTAAAATAAATATTAAATAATCAATAATGTTATTAAAGGGAGAGATTTGGAGTGAAATGTATATAATTATAAACATCTGTTACAGTTACAGTATTACAAACATGAAACATATTCATTTATACTACATTGAAAATGTGTGATTAATCATTAAATATCATTAAATATTTTAATTGATTAACATCCCTCTTAGGGGTACAGTGGTTTAGTGGTTAGCACGTTCGCCTCACACAGGTTGATTGACACCTTGGAAAATTGTCCCTAGTGTGTGTGTGTGTGTGTGTGTGTGTGTGTGTGTGGTGTCCTGTTATGGGTTGGTACTCCATCCAGGGTGTATCCTGTCTTAACGGCCATAGACGCCTGAGATAAACACAGACTCCCCGTGACCCGAGGGAAGATCGGATAAAGTGGTAGAAGATGGATGGATGGAACATCCCTCTTTTAAATTAGTGAAAGAGTAAGAGTTAGATGAGGTCTCACGAGTGTTTAAAGAGCCAATCCGAGTCGTCTTTCTTACGGACTCCCTCGATTCGAGTCAACGGTGAGGAACTACACTTCCAAGAGGAAGAAACTTCCCAGGACTCATCCTCATCTGGATCGCTCTGAATGTCTCCCAGGGTCTATCATCACATCTCATTAAAAAGAGGTGTACAAAGCTTGATTAAAATGGAAGATCTTGATGGATCAGAAGTTCACATGATGCATCGTCAGGAGGGGGCGTGGCCTGTGGAACTGGGTGAGGAAGCGAGGATTGGTTCGTCTGCATGTGCGGAGTTCGCTGTGTTTCTGCACTTATTTATTTACTCTGTGTGTGTGAAGGAGAATATTCTCCATCTCCTCCGAGCCACACTGTGTGGGAGTAAGCTGCTCAAAATCTGTGAAGTGTGTGTGTGTGTGTGTGTGTGTGTGTGTGTGTGTGTGTGTAAGGGTTATGATATGCCACAGAGTGGTGATGAAGATCTCCCTCGTCCTAGTCTTCCTCCTCCTACAAGTCTTCCAAAACCACTCCAAGTGTAGGAGGCAGGTAGGAGGCAGAACGGATTCCTCTCCCACCCTCCCTCCCTCTCCCTCTCTCTCTCTCCTCTCCTCTCTCTCTCTCCCTCTCTCTCTCCTCTCCCTCTCTCTCACACACATGATAACTCCCTTCATTTTCATGTCTCTCGTCTCTTTTACGATCCATCTCTCTTGTTTATATCATTTCTCTCACTCTTTCACCGCTTCTCTTTGTCTCGTTCTCTCTGCTCATTCTCTCCATCCTGCTGTTTTTTGAGGAGCGTGCTCAGTGTAGACGACAGGGTTCTTCTTCTCTTTTCTTCAGATTCTTTCCCTGACAGGTGTCTCGGTGATGATAGAGATCATCCATATACTTCTCCAAGTAACCTGTTTTTAGGTTTAAAGAGTGTAAGGTGTGTGAAAATAAGGTGTAAGGGAGTGTACATGGGTTTAGTGTGTGACGTGTGATGAAGAAAGGGATACTAAAGAAACATGTGATATGGAAACAATGCCATGAGGAAACGTGTGATAATGACATGTGTTATAAATTATGTGATGATTATGTGATTGATTAGGAGTAGAGTGATGATAAAACATGTGAGGAAACGTGTGATAATAAAACTCTTAGGGAACAATGTTATGATGAGGAAACATGTGATGAGAAAACGTGTGAGGAAGAGGAGTGTGAGGAGGAGGAGTTTGAGGAGGAGGAGTGTGAGGAGAAAACATGTAAGGAGGAGGAGTGTGAGAAGGAGGAGTGTGAGGAGAAAACATGTAAGGAGGAGGAGTGTGAGAAGGAGGAGTGTGAGGAGAGTGTGAAAGGAGGAGTGTGAGGAGAAAACATGTAAGGAGGAGGAGTGTGAGAAGGAGGAGTGTGAGGAGAAAACGTGTGAGTTGGAGACGTGTGAGGAGGAGGAATGTGAGGAGGAGGAGTGAGAGAAGGAGGAGTGTGAAGAGGAGGAGTGTGGGAAGGAGAAGTGTCAGGAGAAGACGTGTGAGTAGAAGACGTGTGAGGAGGAGTGTGAAAAGGAGGAGTGTGAGGAGAAAACTTGTGAGGAGGAGAAGTGTGAGAAGGAGGAGTGTGAGAAGGAGTGTGAGGAGAAGACGTGTGAGGAGGAGAAGTGTGAGGAGAAGACGTGTGAGGAGAAGAAGTGTGAGGAGGAGAAGTGTGAGAAGGAGGAGTGTGAAGAGAAAGAGTGTGAGAAGGAGTGTGAGGAGAAGACGTGTGAAGAGGGAGTGTGAGGAGAAGACGTGTGAGAGAGAGGAGAAGACGTGTGAGAGTGGTGAGAGAGGAATGTGAAGAGAAAGAGTTTGAGAAGATGTGCGTGTGAGAAGAGTGTGAAGGAGTGTGAGGAGAAGACGTGTGAGGAGGAGAAGAGAGTGTGAGAGAGTGTGAGGAGAAGAGTGAGTAAGAGTGTGAGGAGAAGTGACGTGTGAGGAGAAGGAGGAGAAGACGTGTGAGGAGAAGGAGTGTGAGGAGAAGACGTGTGAGGAGGAGGAGTGTGAGAAGAGATGAGGAGAAGACGTGTGAGGAGGAGGAGTGTGAGAAGACGTGTGAGGAGAAAGAGTGTGAGGAGAAGACGTGTGAGGAGGAGGAGTGTGAGAGAGGAGTGTGAGTGTGAAGAGAGGAGGAGTGTGTGAGAAGGAGGAGTGTGAAGAGGAGGAGAGAAAGAGTGTGAGAAGAGTGTGAGGAGAGACGTTGAGGAGAGTGTGAGGGAGAGGTGTGAGGAGGAGAGTGAAGAGTGTGAGAAGAAGAGAAAGCGTGTGAGGAGGATAAGTGTGAGGAGAAGACGTGTGAGGAGGAGTGTGAGAGGTGTGAGGAGGAGGAGTGTGAGAAGGAGGAGTGTGAAGAGAAAGAGTGTGAGAAGGAGTGTGAGGAGAAGACGTGTGAGGAGGAGGAGTGTGAGAGAGAGGAAGAAGACGTGTGAGGAGAGGAGAGAAGTGAGGAGGAGTGTGAGGATAGAGATGTGAGAAGAGAGTGTGAAGGAGAAGTGAGGAGAAGAAGACGTGTGAGGAGGATAAGTGTGAGGAGAAGACGTGTGAGGAGAAGACGTGTGAGGAGGAGAAGTGTGAGAAGGAGGAGTGTGAAGAGAAAGAGTGTGAGAAGGAGTGTGAAGAGAAAGAGTGTGAGAAGGAGTGTGAGGAGAAGACCGTGTGAAGAGAGTGTGAGGAGTGAGACGTGTGAGAGTAGGAGTCTAAGAAGTGTGAGAGAGAGTGTGAGCTGAGAAGAGTGTGAGGAGACGTGGTTAGGAGAGACTGTGAGGAGGAAGAGTGTGTGAGAAGGAGGAGTGTGAGAGAATAGTGTGAAAGAAGAGTGTGAGAGAGTGTGAGAATAGACGTGTGAGGAGGATGTGTGAGGAGAAGACGTGTGAGGAGTTTGAGGAGAAGTGTGTGAGGCGGAGGAGTGAAGTGAGTGTGAGAAGAGAGACGTGTGAGGAGGAAGTGTGAGAGACGACTGTGTGAGGAGTTGAGGAGAAACGTGTGAGGGAGAGTTGTGAGGAAAGGGTGAGGACTGAGTGGAGGAGAGACGTGTGAGAAGGAGTGTTAGGAGAAGACGTGTGAGGAGAGGAGAGTGTGAGGAGAAGATGTGAGGAGGGGTATTGTGAAGAGAAGAGTGTGAGAAGGAGTATGAGGAGAGAGAGCGTGTGAGGAGGAGGAGTGTGAGGAGAGAAGCGTGTGAGGAGAGGAGTGTGAGAAGAGTGTAGTGTGAGGAGGAGAAGTGTGAGAAGGAGGAGTGTGAGGAGAAGGAGTGTGAGAAGAGGAGTGTGAAGAGAAAGAGTGTGAGAAGGAGTGTGAGGAGAAGACGTGTGTGAGGAGGAGGAGTGTGAGGAGAAAGAGTGTGAGAAGGAGTGTGAGGAGAAGACGTGTGAGGAGAAGACGTGTGAGGAGGAGGAGTGTGAGAAGACGTGTGAGGAGAAGACGTGTGAGGAGGAGGTGTGAGGAGGAGGAGTGTGAGAAGAGTGTGAGGAGAGGCTGTGAGGAGGAGGAGTGTGAGAAGGCTTGAAGTGTCGAGGAGAGTGTGAGGCGCGGAGTGTGAAGAGACGTGTGAGGAGGAGTGTGAGTGAGTGTGAGAGATGTGCTCCGGAGGCGTGTGTGAGAGTGTGCGGAGTGTGAGGAGAAGATGTGTGAGGAGGGTGTGAGGAGAGGAGAGGCGTGTGAGCTCGGCCGGCGAGTGTGAGGAGAGACGTGTGAGGCTGAGTGTGTTAGAGTGTTGAGAGGCGAGTGTGAGGAGTGTGAGGAGGAGAGTGTGAGGAGACGTGAGGAGGAGAAGTGTGAGAAGGAGGAGTGTGAGAAGGAGTGTGAGGAGAAGATGTGTGAGGAGAAGACGTGTGAGGAGAAGACGTGTGAGGAGGAGGAGTGTGAGGAGAAGACGTGTGAGGAGGAGGAGTGTGAAGAGAAAGGAGTGTGAGAAGAAGACGTGTGAGGAGGATAAGTGTGAGGAGAAGACGTGTGAGGAGAAGACGTGTGAGGAGAAGAGTGTGAAGGAGAAGTGTGAGAAGGAGGAGTGTGAAGAGAGTGTGAGAAGGAGGAGGCGTGTGAGGAGAGAGTGTGAGGAGAAGTGTGAGAAGGAGGAGTGTGAAGAGAAAGAGTGTGAGAAGGAGTGTGAGAGAAGTGAGTGTGAGAGAGGTGTGAGTGTGAGGAGAGTGGAGGAGTGTGAGGCTGTGAGAAGGAGTGTGAGTGTGAGGAGTGAGTGAGGAGAGTGATGAGGAGAGTGCGGAGAAGACGTGTGAGGAGGAGGAGTGTGTCTTCTCATTACGAAGGTCCACGTTGGAGGAAACACCTGGATTGGTCTGACAGCCGCTTCATTCATCATGTGATGCGTTTTGTAACAGCCACAGTGACGGAAAGGAGACGTGAGGAGAGACACGATCAGATGAGCTGTCACCTGTGGAAGAAAGAAATGATAAAGATGGGAGGAGGAGGAAAGAGAGGAAATGGATGGACAGATGGTATTTAGTGAAGACATTTTTATCCTCGGGCCATTTAATCTCATACTTGTTCCTCAGAGGTTCTTCTGTGGGTTCGGATGTGTGATGTGGAGATGATGGAGAGATCCAGCGTCATTCCTGTGGAGGATATTATCACAGCAAATACTGCAAACCACAGTCACGTGTCCAGAGAGATGTATGGATTGTGAGGTTCTCCATCTATCATTATCTATCTATCTATCTATCTATCTATCTATCTATCTATCTATCTATCTATCTATCTATCTATATAGATATATATATATATATATATATAGATATATATCATATCATTCATTTTCTTCTAGCGCTTTATCCGATCTTCCCTCGGGTCACGGGGAGTCTGTGTCTATCTCAGGCGTCTATGGGTATTAAGGCAGGATACACCCTGGATGGAATGCCAACCCATCACACACACACACACACACACACACACACACTATGGACAATTTTTCAAGGTTGCCAATCAACCTACCGTGCATGTTTTTGGACCGGAGGAGGAAAAACCCCCTGAGACACGGCGAGAACATGCACAAACTCCACACACACATGGCCGAGACGGGAATCGAACCCTGACCCTGGTGGTGTGAGGCGAACGTGATAAACACTAAACCACCATGCCCCTATATATATATATATATATATATATATATATATATATATATATATATATATATATATATATATATATATATATATATATATATATATATATATATATACTATGTGTGTTCTCCCCGTGTCTCAGGGGGTTTTTTTCTCCGGGTTCTCCGGTTTCCCCCCGGTCCAAAAACATGCTCGGTAGGTTGATTGGCACTTTGGAAAAATTGTCCCTAGTGTATGAATGTGTGTGTGTGTGTGTGTGTGTGTGTGTGTGTGTGTGTGTGTGTGTGTGTGTGTGTGTGTGTGTGTGATGGGTTGGCATTCCATCGAGGGTGTATCCTGCATTAATACCCATAGACGCCTGAGATAGACACAGACTCCCCATGACCAGAGGGAAGATCGGATAAAGCGCTAGAAGATGAATGAATGAATGATATATACTATGTGCACTCAGAAGGAACACCAATCAGCCTGAAGTTCACCACTCAAACATCTCCACACCTCACTAATCCTTCTTCTCATCCTCCATTCGATTCTGGAAACCTCCGCCGGAGACGGATACTATGGTAAAACTCCGAGGATCCTGATTGGTCAGAAAAGCACCGATTCATTATCAATGCCCTCGTTCCAATCGAATACGTTACCATGGTAACAAGTCGTACACAGCGTACAGAGTTCAGAAGTTCTCGTATATGATACATCCCATAATATACTGTACCCTTGACGTGCAATGAAATGCCGAATAAAGCAACTGATTAAATCATTCCTAAGACGGTTTATCACTTTGTGTACTGTTGTCTATTTATTTATTTATTAAATAAATAAATAGATTATTCCATTTATCTGTTTATTCTTGTCTATTTGTGTTTAATAGATATATTGTCATTTAGGGGTCTTTATCAAAAATAAAGAACAATTTAATAAACGCATTCCTTGGTTTAATGAATAAGTCAGTAAATAAACAAATAAATGAAAGTTTTTCAGTTTGATTTGTTTGTATGTATTCAAGCAATTAAGTTAGCAAAAGGACGTTAATAAATAAATCACAACAATCAAATGTATCCATTCACAAATGAATGAATGAAGTTTTGAACCTATTAATGAGAAAAATAAATAATCAAAATGTGGGTTATCTGGTGATTAAATTAACAAATAAATTAAGTGGTAAATACAAATAAAGAAGTAAACGTAGTTCAGTTTGTTTATTTATTTGTAAGCGATTAGGTAAATAAATAATTATATGTATTTATTAATAACTAAATGAATGACTGAGAGGGGGGGCATGCTGGTTTAGTGGTTATCACGTTCGCCTCACACCGCCAGGGTCCGGGTTCGATTTCGGTCTCGGCCATGTGTGTGTGGAGTTTGTGCATGTTCTCCCCGTGTCTCAGGGGGTTTTTCTCCGGGTTTTCCGGTTTCCTCCCCCGGTCCAAAAACATGCACGGTAGGTTGATTGACACCTTGGAAAATTGTCTCTAGTGTATGAATGTGTGTGCGTGTGTGTGTGTGTGTGTGTGTGTGTGTGCGTGTCTGTGTGTATGTGTGTGTGTGTGTGTGTGTGATGGGTTGGCATTCCATCCAGGGTGTATCCTGCATTAATGCCCATAGACGCCTGAGATAGACACAGACTCCCCGTGACCCGAGGGAAGATCAGATAAAGCGATAGAAGATGAATGAATAAATGAATGAATGAATGAACGAATGAATAAGTAAATTTATAAACTAACAATAGATTTTTGTTTGGGAAGTTTGTTATACAGAGACGATAGAGAATAATTGTGTAGAAGACTTTAAATGATGGGGGCACGGTAGCGTAGTGGTTAGCACATTCGCCTCACACCGCCAGGGTCCGGGTTCGATTTCGGTCTCGGCCATGTGTGTGTGGAGTTTGTGCATGTTCTCCCCGTGCCTCAGGAGGTTTTTCTCCGGGTTCTCCGGTTTCCTCCCCCGGTCCAAAAACATGCACGGTAGGTTGATTGGCACCTTGGAAAATTGCCTAGTGTATGAATGTGTGTGTGTGTGTGTGTGTGTGTGTGTGTGTGTGCGATGGGTTGGCATTCCATCCAGGGTGTATCCTGCCTTAATACCCATAAACGCCTGAGATAGACACAGACTCCCCGTGACCCGATGGAAGATCGGATAAAGCGCTAGAATATGAATGAATGAACTTTAAATGATCAGTTTGTATGAAATATGGAAAATGTTACTGAAAAGAAGAATTTATTAATCAGGAATTTCTCCTGTACAACAAAATACAACAAAACCCCGTCTCACTCCCAATACACAGCTATTTACAGTCCTGCTAAGTTATTTTTACTAACTGAAAACACACACACACACACACACGCACGCACGCA
>JACRUU010000004.1:25339226-25346726 GCA_030449085.1 Kryptopterus vitreolus | reverse complement strand
TCCCTTATTTTTTAAGGAGCGTTGGATCGCTCCTAGGAGGGGGGGTGATGTCACGGTTCTCTCTCTCCTCTCTCTCTCTCTGTCCCCTCTCTCTCTCGCGCTTCCCGCTCTTTCTCGCCCACAAACACACACTTTCTCTCTCTCTCTCGCTTTCCCTCTCTTTCTCCACACCACACCCCACCACCACACACACACACTCTCCTCTCTCTCTCTCTCACACACACACCCACACACACACACACCCACACACTCACACACACTCTCTCTCTCTCTCTCTCTCTTCCTCTTCTCGCTCGCTGTCCCCTCGTTCCACTCCACACACACCCACACGCACGCACTCAATCACTCTACTTAGATAGGTGTTCCTAATCCTAGCTCCCTCTCCATCTCCCCTTTAAATAGCCAGGCTCTCCCTTCATTCCCCGTCCGGGCCGTAAGACTTAGGTCGTGTCACGGACCCGTACTATACTTATGTATTGCCTAACCTTCTATCTTCCATCGGTCCTGTTCCCGCTTCCTCCGGCTCCTGGTCCACGGACTCCCAGTCCGCTCCGGTCTCCTTCCCGTTTCCTCGTCTCCAGATCCGGACTTCCAAGTCCGCTCCTGACTTCGGTCCTCCAGAGACCACGGCGCACGGCGCGCAGGCTCTCAAGCCTGTCTGGCCGCTCCTTAGAGCGGCGTCTCTTTTGTTGTTTTGCCTTGGACTATTACAATAAATCCTTTGTGTTTTTGGAATTACCGTTTCCCCGTGTGTCTGTGCAGCGCCACACCCACCGTTACAAATAATAATAGAAAAAAGGACATAAATGAAGGTATTATGTATATAAAAGTATACACTGTAACTGTGAAGTATACGTATAAGTATAAGAATCTACTGAAGTACAGTAACAATACTTAACTAATATTACTTTCCATCACCGGTCTCTCTCTCTACTCTTTCTCCTGGATCTCTCTCTGTCGTTTTTTCCTCTCTCTCTCTCTCTCTCTCTCTCTCTCTCTCTCTCTCTCTCTCTCTTCTCTCTCTTTTCTCTCTCTCGTCTCCTCTCTCCCTCTCTCTCTCTCTCCTCTCTCGTGTATAAATGTCAGAGCGGTTTAGCAGTTAGCATGTGTCTGTTAGCGGCAAAATGTCACATCATGAAACGCTCGCCGAGGTGTGACGGCTTTTCGCTCTGAGACGGCGTATCAGACGAGGCGAAGCGGCGAGAGATGAATGTGCAGATAACGTTCCATCACCTGGAGGCAGACGGACGGCCTCGCCTCGTCTTCAACACTTCTGCAAGTCGAGCTCGGGCTTTGCTAACTGGCTGCGTCCGTAACCATGGCAACAGTGCTGGTATTCTGTGTAATCACCTCAGTGTAGATCAGGAGTGTGTGTGTGTGTGTGTGTGTGTGTGTGTGTGTGTGTGTGTGTGTGTGTGTGTGTTTGTGTGTATGTGTGTGTGCACCTTTACTCTTTGTAAGCTCATGTCTCCTACCTCTGAAGTTCAGACAAATCCGGATCAGGCGGAATATATTGACCTTTCCCTCAGGGTGTGTGTGTGTTATTAAGATTCATAATGGGATAGAGTGGGATAACAGGCGTTATAAAGCTCCATGATGGGATGGAGTTGGATAACCGGCCTTATAAAGATTCATAATGGGGCATTGTTGGATAACAAGAGTGGCAAAGCTTCATAATGGGATGGAGTTGGATAACAGGTGTATACAGATTCATAATTAAATGTAGTTGGATAAGTGAAGTGTTATAAAGCTTCATAATCGGTTAGAATTGTATAACCAGTCTTATAAAGATTTATAATGGGATGGATTTGGATAACAGTTCTTATAAAACTTCATAATGATATGGAGTTGTATAATAGGTGTTATAAAGCTTTTTAACTGGATGTATTTGGATAACAGGTGTTATAAAGCTACACAATGGGATGAAGTTGGATAACAGGTCTTATAAAACTTAAAAATGGCATGGAGTTGGATAATAGGTGTTATAAAGGTGTATAATGGGAATAATTTGGATAACAGTTGTTATAAAGCTTCATAATTTAATGAAGTTGGATAAGTCAAGTGTTATAAAGCTTTATAATGGGATGGATAGGGATAACAGGTGTTATAAAGCTTTATAACGGGATAGAATTGTATAGTAGTTGTTATAAAGCTGGATAGCTATAGAGTTTCACAGTGAGACAAACTTGAGGTGTTAAAAGGATTATAATGAGACAGAGATTATAAAGTGTTATAAAGCGTTATAGCAAGATAAATATAAAAAGTGAAAGTGGTGTTATAAAGCTTTGTAGCGAGACGATGGATACATGCGATGCTCTGAAGCTCCACTGTGGAATGCAAATGCCTGAATAAGGTGTTATGAAGCTCCGATAGAGATGTGTGTATAAGTATTGGCGCCTCGTCGCTGTAGGCCGTGGATTCCTCAGTAATTGCAGCATTCACCAGAGAAATGAACGCTGTCAAATCAATGTCTTGTTGTGACAGAGAAAGAACAAAATCATTACAGGAGATATTTATCTGATGAGATGAGATTGGAATGTGTCAAACCACTACACATTCTCACACACACCGCACACTCGCTCATAACCACACACACACACACACACACACACAGGTCAGGGTCGGGTTCCCTCTCAGCTCGACTGCTATTACTGCATTACTGCAGCTCCTGAAACAGCTGTAAATAGAAAGAGTGTAATATTTAACATGGTTTATTTATGTACATATTTACAGCTCTGTGCTTCATAGGAACGATTCACAATCTGGACTTTATGTCCGACATTTCTCATACAATGCACATAAAACAAATAGGAACACTAAATAAATAAATAAATAAATAAATACATCTAAAGGGATTTAAAGGTCGTGAGTTTAAATCCCAGCCACACCAGTCAGGCCTTTTAGCCCCATAACTCCTCAGTTGTATATAAGAGGTAAATGTAAGGTAACATTGTCTTAAATGCCTTAAATGTAAATGCAAATACCAAAAATATATATTATTGAATGGATTTGGCATAACAGGTGTTATAAAACCGATTCGATTCTATTTTTGCACTTTATAACTGTTTGCTGTGAGTCATGTGGGATTATTATATCCTCAGTGCAGAAAACACAGGAACAGGCTAATAAATCACTGTAATGCATCATTTTCTTAATAATAATAATAATAATAATAATAATAATAATTCACCCTATAATTGAAAGCTATCATATGATAAATTAATATAATAATAATAATAATAAATAATAATAATCATAATAACATAATAATTATCTGCATATAACCTGAATCTGTCATAATGAAAAGTATAATGATAATAACAATAAATAAAATAAATAAATAATATAATAAATAATAATCAACCCCCGTATACCCCGAAACATAAATCATATAATCATAATAATAATAATAATAATAATAATAATAATAATTCACCCGATAAATGAAAGCTATCATATGTGTGTATAAATAATAATAATAATAATAATAATAATTATTATATAATAAAGGTTAAGTAGGCAAAGATCGCAGATTCAAATCCCCACCACCACCACCAAGCTGCCACTAGTGGGGCCCTTGAGCAAGGCCCTTAACCCTCAACTGATCACTTATAAAGTCGTCTGGCTAAGGGCATCTTTATTATTTTATTATTATTATTATTATTATTATTATTATTTAAAGACCAGGCCAGGCCCTTTGTTGTTAATCTCATGACTTTCTGGGATGGATGGAGACAGAAGAAGAAGGAGTTTGATTGGTTGAGGACATGGTGGGAAGACCACATGCTAATTCTTCCATCTTGAACAGAAAAACAGCTTTTACGAACAAATTCTGCACCTAGAGTTCCCGGATGGAACAACAACAACAACAACAACAAGAGTATTGCAGGAAACGTTTACACGTTTGCAGGTTCTGGGAGGAGATATTGATGGAACTACCAAAACTAAGGAGAGAGGAAGAGAAAGCACTGGAAATGGAGAAACTAAGCACTCGTTATCTCTGAATAAAACCTCGGGGCTTTAAAGAAGTGAAGGCGTTGCTCTTGTGCGCGTCCTATAAGATCTTATGGAAATGTCTCCTGAAAAGAAACGTCTATTTGTGCAGTAATAAACATGCTGTGTACTAATAACAAATAATAACAGACATTCATTCATTCATCTTCTAGTGCTTTATCTGATCTTCCCTCGGGTCACGGGGAGTCTGTGTCTATCTCAGGCGTCTATGGGTATTAAGGCAGGATAAAACCCTGGATGGAATGCCAACCCATCGCAGGGCACACACACACACACACACACAGCACACACATCACATCACAGGGACACTTTTTCCAATACTATGCCAATCAACCTTTTGCCCCACCTACCGTTCATGTTTTTTGGACCGGGGGAGGAAACCGGAGAACCCCGGAGAAAAACCCCCTGAGGCACGGGGAGAACATGCACAAACTCCACACACACATGGCTGAAAAGGGAATCGAACCCGGACCCTGGAGGTGTGAGGCGAACGTGATAACCACCGTGCCCTCTAATAACAGACAATGTGTTTCTTATAGGTGCCACGACTGAACTTTTGGATCATGGATGACGCTTATATATTCTTGCATTGTGCTGAATGTAGGGTCGAGAGTCTCAGGTGTATATTTTGGGATGCAGAGGGGAATAAGACACTGGTACACTTTATCAGGATAAATGTACATCTTGGCAAAGGAAACACCTTTTATAAATCCAGGGGGGAAATACAAGGTCTTTCAGTGCAGGAACAGCAGGAGAACAGTGGGAATATCAGACTATGCCGATGATGTAATGGTTTTCCTCACAAAACAGCTCACACCCTTCGTCACAGTCTATCAATGTACACTATTGAGCGCCTTGCCAAGAATGAAGAGTAAATGCATAAGCTATATTACAGGAAAAATACATTCCCAGATTACCAAGAAACCTACATTGGGGGGGGGGGGGGGCATGGGGGATGGGGGGATGGGGATGGGGAGGCATTAAATACTTGGTGTATTCCGAGGAGGAGAAGAGACTGGGAAGACCCCTGGGTGGAGAGTAACTGTTATAGAGGGAGGGGTGTCTCAGTGACTCCAGACTGCAGGGTTGGTATGGTCACACCCCCCCCCCCTTAGTGTCTCTCTTTCTTTCAGTATCTCTCTTTCAATCACGTTTTTATTCTCTTTTGCTATTTCATATCACTCTGTCTTTTATTTTTTTCCTTCCTCTCTCTCTCTATCTTTAAGTATATGCATATGCATATGTAGATAAGATGTATATAAATATACAAAAACTATACAAGAAGAAATAGTTAAGAAATAACTATGTTTCCATAAATAAGTTCTCTCTTCTCTCTCCTCTCCTCTCTCTCTCTATCTCTCTCTCTCGCTTTTATTGAATTGATTCTGGGAAAGACACCAAAACAGTTGTAGCTCGACTGCATACAGACGTATAGTGTTATAAGGGGTTATAAGGTTTGGCTTAAATGTCAAGATTTCCGTCCTTCACCAGCTCCTTCTAACAGTGACCTTTATAAAACCATCTACACACACACACACACACACACCCCACACCACACACGGATTTAGTGTTAGGGAGAGGTGTGAATGTGAGGTCAAATCCATCTAACTGCAGTGTGTGTGTGTGGTGTGCGTGTGTGTGTGTGTGTGTGCGCGCGTGTGTGTGTGTATGTGTTAATGTGTTGTGTGTGTGTTGTGAGTCCAAAACGTCCATTAGTGCTTTTCACATTTAACCTTCACATCCGCAAGCTGCTGCATTCTTTCTCTCAAACTCCTAGCCTGGGATTCTTGTGACAGTGTGTGTTGGTGTGTGTGGTGTGTGTGTGTGTGTGTGTGTGTGTGTGTTGTGTGTGTGTTTGTGTGTGTGTGATGTGTTTGTTTGTGTGTGTGTGGAGAGCAACGAGAGAGAGAAGAGATAAATACAGGTTTGTAAGAAATTGCAGTGCCGGGATCAATAGGAGGAATTGTAGCAAGTGAGTGAGTGAGTGAGTGAGTGATGAGTGAGTGAGTGACTGAGTGAAGGACGGCGACGGGCCGGAATGAAGGCAAATTGCGGGCCAAGAAAGAAAATCCACGCGAAAAGACTACGCACGCCCGACCTCCACCTTAACTAAACTTGAGGGCCCAGCGACCTAGCAAAGGCCCTTACTCCCCTCCTTGCTGCACCGTCCAGCCCGCCCTGCCGCACTCCCGCCTTGCGGGAAACCGCCCCTACCCTCACTCCCGAAGCCCCGGGCCCTCCTAAGCCACCCCCCCTCCCTTCCCACCTTCATGATTGACATCAGCCCAAGAAAGAAAGAAAGAAAAGGAAAGAAAGAAAATGAAAGAAATCAGAAATGACGGACAATAAACTAAAGGACATAGAAAACCGAAACAAGAAGCACTAAAGAATAATGACTTTAGACAGAGAAACGAAAAAAAATAGAAAAGAAGGAGAAATCGAGTGGGAACAAGAAAGCCTCCAAAAGAAGAGAGAGGAAAGAAAAAGAAAGAAAGAAATATTTAATTTTTCCTGTTCTTTTTCTCTTTTTTTTTGCCTTCTCCCTCTCTTCATCCATTCATCGCCTCCCTCCTCTCTCCCTCCATCTCTCCCTCCGTCTCCACCGTGTCTGCTGGCCGTCTCTGGTAACCCGAAGCGACGTTCTGCCCTTCAGGAACTTAAAGTCAGCTTGACTTCCCCCGCTGTCCCTCCATCATTCTCCTCCTCCTCCTCTCTTTCTCTGGTTCTCTTCTTCCTCCGCTGTCTTTCGCTGCCGCTCGATTCAGCATCGATCAGTCGGGAGGAGCGACGCCGCGTGCGGGAGAAGGAGCTGAAAGAGGAGAAGGCGTCTCCGCTGGGATCGGCTCGGAGGAAATGAAGAGTCTCTTCCACCCCGTACAGATCACTAATGTATTCCCTTATTGATGGAGTGCGAGAACATGAGTAGCTTCAGCTTTACTTAACACAAAACATCAATTTCACAGCGCATACGCAGAACAGAGGGGGGGGGGTGAGATGGATAGATAGATAGACGGACAGATGTACGATGAGACGGACGGATGAATAAAAGGAGAGATAAAACCCGGATGAAGAGGAATGCAAGCAAATCGATTTGGATATAAAAAGCAGCTCGGGAGTTCATTATAACTATCTATTACACACACACATCTATTTAATTACCACTAGTGTGTGTGTGTGTGTGTGTGTGTGTGTGTGTGTGTGTGTGTGTTGTGTTGTGTGTGTGTGTGACAACAACCTCAAACCTTCATCACGAAAACTCGTCTACAAGGTTCCTGAAAGGTTGCGTGTAAATCTCTTCAGTGGTTTGTTGAAGGTTGTTTTAAGGTTGTTATAACGTTCTCTGTTGTTTGTGTACATTACGGTTCTTCAGTATTTTATTGTCGGTTCTTTTACTATATTTCTTTAATTGTGTTTTTTATCTCATGCTTGTCTTATGGCTCTCAAAACATTGTTCTGGATAGCTTGTCTGCTAAAGAAAGAAAGAAA
>JACRUU010000004.1:25322762-25332762 GCA_030449085.1 Kryptopterus vitreolus | reverse complement strand
CACACACAAACACGTACACACACACACACACACACACCACACCTATACACACGTACACACACACACACACACACAGACGTACACACACACACAAACACACCAACACATACACACACACACACACACACACGTACACATCTGCAACTAATTACACACCTAGATAGACAGACAGACAGACAGACAGATAGATATATCGATAGATCGATAGGTAGATCAATAGATATATAGATAGATAGATAGATAGATAGATAGATAGATAGATAGATAGATAGATAGACAGACAGACAGACAGACAGACAGACAGACAGACAGACAGACAGACAGATACAGACAGATAGATAGATAGATAGATAGAAAGACAGACAGATAGATATGTTTATCTCTGGTCACATGACACTGAGCGTGTTTTCTGCTCTTGTCCCCCCCGAGGCCGACGTTCCCGCGCGGTTTCCCCTCGGAGTTCTCGTTCATGACGACGTTCCGCATGATAAAGAGCACGGTGAACAAGGTGTGGAACCTGTGGCAGGTGGTGGACGAGGACGGCGTGAAGCAGGTGGGGATGCGACTGAACGGGGATCAGCAGGCGCTGGAGATCTTCCTCACCACACTGGAGGGAGACCTGCAGACCGTCACCTTCCCCGGCCTGTCCGTGCTCTTCAACACCAAGTGGCACAAAGTGATGATCGGCGTGGAGAGCGAGATGGTCACGCTGTACGTTGACTGCCAGCCCGTCGACCAGAAGCCCATTAAGGAGAAGGGATACGTCAGTACGGACGGAGAGACGCTCTTCGGGAGACTGGATGTCGATCCCAACAGCTCTGTGGTGGTAAGGACCATAACGATAGAGAGGGCCAATGACGTCTACGTAAATCTACTCAAAGGAAATCAAACTTATTATTAAAAATCACATTCACAACAGGTACGATCTCCTCACTATATTAGCGTATATTAGCGTATGGAACCTTACGCAAGCGCATCGCATTCCCAAATCCGTATTACTGCAATAAAGCGCATTTTTACTGAACGCAATAAAGCGCTTCCGTATAACCTAAACACCGTATCACCAGTTTATATGGAAAAGCAACCGGAACACAATTCTTAAAGGAGCCACGTCCCATATTTTACACTTTAAACCAACACTAAACAAAATAACATTGTAATTAACAAGAAATTACTATTAAAATAATCATTTACAGCATAAAATAATTATAAAATAATCGATAATTTTATTAAATGGAAAGATTTTGAGTGAAATGTATATAATTATAACATTTATTACAGTATTAGAAACGTAAAATGTGTTCATTTATGCTACGTTAAAAATGTGCGATTAATCAGGTGTTATTTAATAGCAATCATGTGATTAATCACATTAAATCCAGCCGTATTATAACATGTAAGAGATTTAAGAATAAAGTGAAAATACTGCATTGAAAATATTTTTATATCAGGAAAGATAAGAAACAGCTTGCGTTTCTAAAGCCGACACGGCAGGTGGATCAGTCGGATTGCAGGTTTAAATGCCACCACCAAGCGCCCCCTAGTGGTTAAAAAAGGTTATAACCACTTATTATAACCTTATAAAAGTTTGAAACTGGTTATAGGATCTAGTAGAATTTATTATAGTCTAGATATTAATGCCAATTTCAATCACATTTGTAAACATTTAGTACATTTTAGCCAGATAGAAGTGAATCTTGCTTGTTTTTTTGCACTGAGATGATTTGATTAGATTCGGAACAAACTGAAATTGAGAGTTAAGAAGGTTCAGCAGGTACAGCGTACTACAGCTGGGATCTGAACTCACCATCTTCACCATCCTGCCCGCTGATACACAGTCTCTCTCAACTGCAATACAATTCTGTCCAAAACAGATAGATAGATAGATAGATAGATAGATAGATAGATAGATAGATAGATAGATAGATAGATAGATAGATAGATAGATAGATAGATAGATAGATAGATAGATAGATAGATAGATAGATAGATAGATAGATAGATAGATAGGCATTAGGATCCTCTGGACTGAATCATATGACATTAGGATCGTTTGAACTGAATCATGTGACATTAAGATTGTTTCAAATGAATCATGTGATATTTGGATCATTTTAATTGAATCAAATGACATTAGGATTGTTTGAACTGAATCATATGACATAATCGTTTGAACTGAATCATATGACATTAGGATTGTTTGAACTGAATCATATGACATAATCATTTGATTTGAATTAGGATTCGTTTGAACTGAATCATATGACATTAGGATTGTTTGACACTGAATCATTGACATTTTTGAACTGAATCATATGACATTAGGATTGTTTGAACGTTTGAACTGAATCATATGACATTAGGATTGTTTGAATTAGGATCATTCGAACTCATATGATAATCATATGACATTAGGATCGTTTGAATTCAATCATATGACATTAGGAATCTGAATAATCGAATAATCATATGACATTAGGATCGTTTGAATTGAATCATATGACATTAGGATTGTTTGAACTGAATCATATGACATTATGATCGGATTGAACTGAATCATATGACATTAGGATTGTTTCGGATAATCATATGACATTAGGATCGTTTGAATTGAATCATATGACATTAGGATCGTTTGAATTGAATCATATGACATTAGGATCGTTTGAATTGAATCATATGACATTAGGATCGGTTGAATTGAATCATATGACATTAGGATCGTTTGAATTGAATCATATGACATTAGGATCGGATGAATTGAATCATATGACATTAGGATCGTTTGAATTGAATCATATGACATTAGGATCGGATTTGAATTGAATCATATGACATTAGGATCGTTTGATTGAATCATGACATTAGGTGAACTGAATCATATGACATTAGGATCATTTGAACTGAATCATATGACATTAGGATCGTTTGAACTGAATCATATGACATTAGGATCGTTTGAACTGAATCATATGACATTAGGATCATTCGAACTGAATTGAATGACATATGACATTAGGATCATATGACATTAGGTTCGTTCATTTGAATTGAATCATATCATTTGACATTATAACATTAGGATTCGTTTGAACTGAATCATATAACATTAGGATTGTTTGAACTGAATCATATGACATTAGGATTGTTTCAGATGAATCATATGACATTAGGATCGTTTGAACTGAATCATATGACATTAGGATCGTTTGAATTGAATCATATGACATTTGGATCGTTTGAATTGAATCATATGACATTTGGATCGTTGATTTGGATCGTTGACATGTCATATTCAATAAACTGTTATAATAAATAAATAATGCTTATTTGTTTGTTTACTCCAGTTCGAGGTGCAGTGGATGCTGATTCACTGTGACCCAAAGCGAGCTCAGAGAGAGAGCTGCACCGAACTTCCCATTTCTGAGGTAATCATTACATCACCACCAAACTACATCTGTCACTAGTAATCCCAGCGGTGCAGAGTGCAGGGTGGAAACATCTGGCTTTTAGGGCTTTCGAGACGCTTTCAATTTAATACAAAAAATGCAAAAAAACAAAAAAATGCAAAAAAACAAATAACAAACAAATAAATAAATAACCGAAAGAAGGAGTCCGAATGGGACGTGGAAGCGATCCACACTACTTCCTGTCTGAAGTATGTTCAGATACTTTACAGCAGTATCGTGTCTTTATAACACCATTAAGACTTCCCAGTCTTCCCAATTGTTTACGCTGTAAATAAAATGCATACATTTCCCCAAATCAACATCAACGATCAACCAGAACGTCTCCATGTGGTGAAGAACACGTGCTGCGTCTCTTAAATCCATTAAAATAGCAGGTGTTTCTACTTCTTTTACAGCCAGTGTAGCTGATAATACAAGGTTTTATTAAAAATACACTTTTGAGGACGTTCCACAATAACATGTTTTTATAGTAAGATCTGTATTTATCCTGTATCAGGTCATTTTACAAATTACATTAAAAAATGTGTCTGATTTGTGAATTATTACAATTATTACAAAACGTTTCTGAGTCAATCTGGGCCAAGCTTGATTTTTAACTTGTGGATCATTTGCATTGAATCATATGACATTCGGCTCGTTTGAACTGAATCATATGACAATTAGATCGTTTGCATTGAATCATCTGACATTCGGATCTTTTGAATTGAATCATCTGACATTTATATCATTTGAATTGAATCATATAAAATTCAGATTGTTGGAATTGAATCATCTGAATTTCGGATCGTTTGAATTGAATCATTTGACATTCGGATCATTTGAATTGAATCATTTAACATTCTAATCATTTGAATTGAATCATCTGACGTTCGTATCGTTTGAATTGAATCATTTGACATTTGGATCATTTGAATTGAATCGTATGACATTCGGATTCTTTGAATTTAATCAAATAATATTCAGATCGTTTGAATTGAATCATCTGATATTCGTATCATTTGAATCTGACATTCATATCGTTTGAATTGAATCATCTGACATTCGCATCGTTTGAATTGAATCATTTGGCATTCGGATTCTTTGAATTGAACCATCTGACTTTTGGATCATTTGAATTGAATCATATCACATTCAGATTGTTTGAATTGAATCATCTGATATTCCTATCATTTGAATTGAATCATTTGACATTCGGATCATCATTAATCGAGTCATATAACATTCAGATCGTTGAACTGAATCATATGAATCACTGTCATAGTAATAGTAATAGTCATGTAATAGTCATGTTAACTAGTAATTTAGTCATTTTATTAGTTATACTGTAGATAGCTGTTACACGTTTTAATGTGGTAGTAGTTAACAAACACGACTGAAAATGCATAAAAGGCTAGTTAGCAATTATTAGTGACGTAGCCGTCGGTCTTTGCTAACGTCGCACGATTATTATATTGTGTCATTTGATTGTGAGCAGAATTTTCACGTTAACAAGCTCCGCCCACATTAACTCAGGAACTTGCTCATGTGTTTTGTTCATCATAAGTCATATTTACGATGTGTTTTTCTTGTACGCTAGCTTTTTTCAAGCGTTCAGCTACTGCTAGTTCCTGGAAGCTTGCGCTAGTGTTAGCATATTAGCGGCAAAATTTACGATCTTGCTGTTTTTTTTTTTCCCGCTGCAGTTTTTATCGTCTGTTTTTGTTTCATTTTCCGTTTTTTTGCTGGTGAGGTTTTGGGTTCTGGCAGTTCTGACTAACTCTATAATTATTCTCTCCTTCTTTTTTTTTCTTTTTTGCTTCTTCAGATGTTTGCCAATGCTGAGGTACTTCATTTATTCACTTTGTATTTGTTTTTGTTTGTTTTTTTCAAGCCAATAATCTACTCCAATGCTTTGTTGCTTAATCGCTTTCTGCTGTTCTTACCGACGTACAGTAACGAAGAAAACAGCATCAAACGTCACAGTTTTCATCTGAATCAAATCCCCAGCTGTATTTTATTATTTCATTTAAAAATGCTATAACACGATAAGGGGTTTAGTGGTTAGCACGTTCACCTCACAACGCCAGGGTCCGGGTTCGATTCCCGTCTCGGTCATGTGTGTGTGGAGTTTGTGCATGTTCTCCCTGTGTCTCAGGGGGTTTTTCTCCGGGTTCTCCGGTTTCCTCCCCCAGTCCAAAAACATGCACGGTAGGTTGATTGGCACCTTGGAAAATTGTCCCTAGTGTATGAATGTATGTGTGTGTGTGTGTGTGTGTGTGTGTGTGTGATGGGTCGGCATTCCATCCAGAGTGTATCCTGCCTTAATGCCCATAGACGCCTGAGATAGGCACAGACTCCCCGTGACCCGAGGGAAGATTGGATAAAGCGATAGAAGATGAATGAATAAATGAATGGTTTTGGAGACACACAGCATTTTATAGGAGTAGCACAGCTTCAGGGAGATGGGATGGAAGACGTGGAGGATCTCCTGCTGTAGAGCTTCAGCTCCACAAATCTCAAGTGGAACATCTTCCCAGATTGTAGGTCATCATAACATCCAAAATGTAGAAGACGATGTTCTAATAGAAGCAGACAGAAATCAGGGGAAAGCTAGCGATCGTTAATGTTTATAAAGTGTCTGGGAATATTTTGCTGAATTTCTCTACTGCGTGCTCACGGGCGTTTTCTGTCATGCATCTTCTTCCATCCAGCCTGACCCTAAACCCATCCCTGGGCCTGCTGGACCACAGGGTCCTGCAGGACCTCGGGGACCTGCTGGAGAAGACGGTCGTGACGGTCAAGACGTAAGTGATTTAATACTCTTTAATACAGCATAGTAACAGTAAAAGTGGCCCGATATATTCCTAAAGTTTATTATTTACATTCAACAAACATTCAACGCATTTTTTTTTTAAACGAACAACTCATTACTTACATAATTACATTAGACTACATTAGTTGTCATAGCAACAGCTCATTCACTCATGTAGGTGCAGTCGTTACCAGTGAATCGACTATATGATACATATATATAAATATATGTATCATATATCATATCATATGTATTTATAATGAATTGATATTTAAAAAAAAAAACAAAAAAAAACAATATATATATATATATATATATATATATATATATATATATATAATTGATAAATATCAATTCATTAAAAAATACAATAGAACCAATGAAATAATGAATAATGTATGAAAAAATCATTAAATAATGTAAAGTCCAAATTACACTTGGAATAAATCAGGCTGTGTGTGTAATGAATATATATATAGATATACTATATATATATATATATATATATATATATATATATATATATATATTCTATATATATTTATATATATATCTTCCTCAGATATTATATGTATATATATATATATATATATATATTATATTATATTATTTATATGTATTATATTGTGTTATATTTATATTATATTATATTATATTATTATATTATATTTATAGTATTATATTTATATATTATATTATATTATATATTATATTATATTATATTGTGTTATGTTATTATATTATATTATATTCTGTATTATATTGTGTTATGTTATATATTATATTATATTTATTATATTTATATTATATTATATATTTATATATATTATATTATATTGTATTCTATGTTAAGAATATGTTACACTATATACATACTGTGTGCGCGCTCGGCGTTGAGCTTTTCTTTTTGTTTTTTTTCCTTCTTTGCGTATTCATCGATGACGCCACGTTCGCCCTGTTCTCTCGGTTCATTAACGCCCTGAAGCTCGCACACTCACACGTTCCTCACCTCGCACGTCACGTTCACTTTTAATCCCTGCAGAAAATAAGTCTTATATTTTATTTTAGCTCTGTTATTTCCTCTCCGTCCCTGCTCTCCTTATCTCCGTCACTTTAATGAGGGACATGATGTGACTTTCTGTCCTCCAGCAGCTTGTTATTCTGTAGGCTTCCTTGTGTGTGTGTGTGTGTGTGTGTGTGTGTGGTGTGTGTGTGTGTGTGTGTGTGTGTGTGTGTAGGCTGTAGGCTCTAGATTCTGGTCGTTAGAGGTATAGCATCGAGCCCCTATATAGTCATTCTGATTGGATTTTACATCCATATTTTATCTCTTTCCAGGGTATTCCAGGAACTCCGGGTACTCCTGGTGCATCCGTGAGTATAAAACACATACAAGAGCTTTAATTCTACTGTCTTTTAAATCTGAACACACAACAACAACAACAACAACAAAAAACATACAACAGCATCCATAGATGCACAACGTAGGGTGTGTAATGTCGTCTATCGCACTATATAACACTTTACTGTCCTGAAATGAAGGTATTTATTATTCCCCGGCTAATCCAGGCCCGGATTGTGTGACTCGATCTGATCAGGAACGTCACATGGACAGAGTTTTATCAGGAACCCGAGAGAAGACGAGGGTGTAGATAATTGATTTAGCATCGAGCAGCCGTGCTCAGGCGTATCTTAGCAACAACAAAGGCTAATGGAGCACTCTGATAAATCTGTTTCTATTCTGGTGTGTGTGTGTGTGTGTGTGTGTGTGTGTGTGGTGTGTGTGTGTGTGTGTGTGTGTGTGTGTGTGTGTGCGTGTTAGGGCAGTAAAGGGGAAAAGGGCGAGATTGGTCTGCCAGGACAGAGAGGACTACAAGGACTTCCAGGACCCAGTGTAAGAACCAAGATGCTATCGCTGACCACTGTGTGTGTGTGTGTGTGTGTGTGTGTGTGTGTGTGTGTGTGTGTGTGTGTGTGTGTGTGTGTGTGTGTTGTGTGTGTGTGTGTGTGTGTGTGTGTGTTGGTGTGTGTGTGTTGGTGTATGTGTGTGTATGCGTTTAGTTTGGTTAATGATTATGTGCACAATAAGGCACAATAAGTTTAATCCTGTTATATGAACAGTGAGGGCGGGGCTTATTCAAATGATTCCTACATTCCTACTCTGGGGGTGGAGCTTATTCTAACTATAACGACCTGCACAATTAGGGTGGATCTTGTTCCAATTATGTGCACAATATGGGTGGAGTTTACTCTAATTATGTGCACAATGTGGGCAGGGTTTATTATAATGATGTGCCCAGTGTTGGTGGAGTTTATTATAATTATGTGCACAGTGTGGGTGGATGTGGGTGGAGTTTATTATGATTATGTGCACAGTGTGGGCGGGGTTTATTATAATTATGTGCACAGTGTGGGTGGAGTTTATTATGATTTATGTGCACAGTGTGGGTGGAGTTTATTATAATTATGTGCACAGTGTGGGTGGAGTTTATTATGTGTACATGTGGGGGGGTTTATTATAATTATGTGTGTGGGTGGAGTGGTACAAAAGATTATTCTGATTATGTGTACAGTGTGGGCGGGGTTTATTATAATTATGTGCACAGTGTGGGTGGAGTTTATTATAATTATGTGCACAGTGTGGGTGGAGTTTATTATAATTATGTGCACAGTGTGGGTGGAGTTTATTGTGATTATGTGCACAGTGTGGGCGGGGTTTATTATAATTATGTGCACAGTGTGGGTGGAGATTATTCTGATTATGTGTACAGTGTGGGCGGGGTTTATTATAATTATGTGCATACAGTGTGGGTGGAGTTTATTATAATTATGTGTACAGTGTGGGTGGAGTTTATTATAATTATGTGCACAGTGTGGGTGGAGTTTATTGTGATTATGTGTACAGTGTGGGCGGGGTTTATTATAATTATGTGTACAGTGTGGGTGGAGTTTATTATGATAATGTGTACTGTGGGTGGATTATTATAATAATGTGTACAGTGTGGGCGGGGTTTATTATAATTATGTGTACAGTGTGGGTGGAGTTTATTATAATTATGTGTACAGTGTGGGTGGAGTTTATTATAATTATGTGCACAGTGTGGGCGGGGTTTATTATAATTATGTGTACAGTGTGGGTGGAGTTTATTCGAAGTGGTGGAGTTTATTATGATAATGTGTACAGTGTGGATGCAGCTTATTATAATTATGTGCACAGTGTGGGCGGGGTTTATTAGGATTATGTGCACCGTGTGGGCGGGGTTTATTATAATTATGTGCACATTGTGGGTGGAGTTTATTATATTTATGTGCACAGTGTGGGTGGAGTTTATTATGATAATGTGTACATTGTGGGTGGAGTTTATTATAATAATGTGGGTGGAGTTTATTGTGATTATGTGCACATTGTGGGCGGGGTTTATTATAATTATGTGCACAGTCTAGGAGGATATTATTAAAGTTATGTGTGTGATGTTTTTAAATGAACTCTGGTCTTGGTCTCCACAGGGCCCGATGGGGCCGATGGGGCCGATGGGACCGAGAGGACCGGTTGGAGAAAGAGTAGGAGTTTCTCTAATCTTTAAAAACAAAAAATCTGATAATTCACATTCATAATTCACAATCAGAAAGAGTAGATGTATTTCTTCACCCTGATTTGTACTCGCAGGGTCTTCAAGGTTTTCCCGGCCCAGCTGGTCCACCTGTAAGTTCTTGTTTCTTTTGCATATTGCTGTTTAATATA
>JACRUU010000004.1:25312762-25317762 GCA_030449085.1 Kryptopterus vitreolus | reverse complement strand
TACTCTAGTCTACTTTATTTACAGTATGATATTCTATTCTATTCTATTTACAATATTCTACTCTATTCTACTTTATTTACAATATTCTACTATATTCTAGTCTAGTCTATTCTATTCTATTTACAATATTCTACTCTATTCTACTTTATTTACAATATTCTACTATATTCTAGTCTATTCTATTCTATTTACAATATTCTACTCTATTCTACTTTATTTACTATTCTATTTATTCAGTATTCTATTCTATTTACTATTCTACTTTTTATTTACAGTATATTCTATTCTATTCTATTTACAATATTCTACTCTATTCTACTTTATTTACAATATTCTACTCTATTCTAGTATATTCTATTCTATTCTATTTACAATATTCTACTCTATTCTACTTTATTTACAATATTCTACTATATTCTAGTCTATTCTATTCTATTTTCGCCGCTACAATATTCTACTCTATTCTACTTTATTTACAGTATTATTCTACTATTCTATTTACTACTTATATTTACCGTATATTCTATTCTATTCTATTTACAGTATTCTACTCTATTCTACTTTATTTACAATATTCTACTCTATTCTACTTTATTTACCGTATATTCTATTCTATTCTATTTACAGTATTCTACTCTATTCTACTTTATTTACAATATTCTACTCTATTCTAGTATTCTATTCTATGATATTCTATTCTATTCTATTTACAATATTCTACTCTATTCTACTTTATTTACAATATTCTACTATATTCTAGTCTATTCTATTCTATTTACAATATTCTACTCTAGTCTACTTTATTTACAGTATGATATTCTATTCTATTCTATTTACAATATTCTACTCTATTCTACTTTATTTACAATATTCTACTCTATTCTAGTCTATTCTATTCTATTTACAATATTCTACTCTAGTCTACTTTATTTACAGTATAATATTCTATTCATAGCATTGTTCTCTATTCTATTCACATTACTCTTCTATTCTATTAACATAATTATATTCTGTTTGCATAATTATATTCTATTTACAGTATTCTATTCTATTCTATTCTATAGTATATTGTCCTGTTCCATAATGTTCTGCCATATTTCATTCTATTCTATTTTACAAAATATGATCTGTATTTATTTACAGCTAACATATTTCCTTATATTGTATTCTGTTGTGTGTATTTGACTTTTGTAATTCTATTCTATTCTATTTTGACTTTTGTAAATTGATTCAGTTTGAATTCTGTTACCGATTTTTACTTTGTTCTATTTTGACATTTTTTCATTTGATAGAAAATCACCTCCAGGTAATAAAAGACACGATGCAACTCTTATTCCATCTCTCTCTCTCTCTCTCTCTCTCTCTCTCTTCTCCATCTCTCTCTCTCTCGTCTCTCTCTGTCTCTCTCTCTCTCTCTCTCTCTCTCTCTCTTTCATGTTTTCAGGGAAATCCAGGTTTTAACGGCATTCCCGGACCCACAGGACCTCCCGGATCTCCGGTACACATCCAGCTCCTCCTTCATTATATCATTATTCTATAACATGACCTGAGGAGGAATCGGATCTTATAATGTTTACTGTGATAATCTTTATCTTCTACACACTGATGTTTCAGATCAGACATGAGAGACGACGCCTGATCCAAATCTTTCCTGATTAGATTAGAGAGTTTACTGCGTACTTCTTCTGTTTACAGGGTGTGGAAGGTATCCGAGGGCGTGATGGACCTGAGGGGATGAAAGGGGATGAGGTAAACACCACTCTGCTATTTATTTACTTACTTATTTATTTACGCGCTATGGGCAAAGTGTAACGGTGGGTGGTGCGCTGCACAGACACACGGGGAAACGGTAATTCCAAAAACACAAAGGATTTATTTAAATAGTCCAAAAGCAAAACAACAAAAGAGACGCCGCTCTAAGGAGCGGCCAGACAGGCTTGAGAGCCTTGCGCGCCGTGCGCCGTGGTCTCTGGAGGACCGAAGTTCTGGAGCGGACTTGGAAGTCCGGATTCTGGAGCCGAGCGAAACGGGAACTGGACACAGGAATAGACAAAGGTTAGGCAAATACATCTAAATAGTTAATCGAACGGGTCCGCGACACAACCTGTGTGTTTACGAGCCCGGACGGGGAATGAAGGGAGAGCCGGGCTATTTAAAGGGAGATGGAGAAGGAGCTGGGATAAGGAACACCTGATCTGAGTAATGTGATTGAGTGCGTGAGTGTGGAACGAGCAGGGGAGAGCGAGAAGCGAGAGACAGAGAGAGTGTGTGTGTGTGTGTGTGTGTGTGTGTGTGTGTGTAACGAGCGGGGCGGAGCCAGGAGATGAGTGAGGCAGAGAGAGACAGAGACAGAGAGAGAGAGAGAGAGAGAGAGGGGGAAACCGTGACATCACCCCCCCTCCTAGGAGCGGATTCCAGACGCTCCTCAGAAAATAGGGAGGGAGGGCGGGCCAGGGAAGTCGGCCGGGACAGGGGGGCCAGGGCGGAGTAGCCGGCGGGTCAGGGACTAACGGGAGAGTGGGCCAGGGCGGAAGCCGGCGGGTCAGGGACTAACGGGAGAGTGGGGCCAGGGCGGAGCCGGCGGGTCAGGGGCTAACGGGAGAGTGGGCCAGGGCGGAACCGGCAGGATTGACGGGGCAGTGAGGCTTGGGCGGAGCCGGCGGGACTGTGGGTGACAGGGCAGTGAGCTTGGGCGGAGATTTTAGCAGCCGGCTGGACTAAACAGGGAAGTGAGCTTGGGCGGAGCCGGCGGGACTGGTGGGATAGGGGACCTGGGCGAAGCCGGCAGGACTAATGGGGCAGGGGACCTGGGCGGAACAGGCGGGACCAGAACTACAGGGACAGGGGACCTGGGCGGAACAGGCGGGACCTGAACTAAAGGGAGCGGGAGGGCCTGGCGGAACAGACCAGGGACGGGGGAACCTGGGCGGAACAGGCGGAACCAGAACTACAGGGACAGGGGACCTGGGCGGAACAGGAGGGACAGGCCCGGAAACGGGACACGGGACCTGGGCGGAACAGGAGGAACCAGGAACTACAGGGACAGGGGGCGAACAGGCGATGGACGCGGAACAGGCGGAGGGACCTGGGCGGACAGGCAGAACCTAACAGAAGGGACAGGGGACCTGGCGAACAGAACTGGGGACCATGGGCGGAACAGGCGGAAACCGGAACCTGAACGGAAAGGGAGAGGGCGGACCTGGGCGGAACAGGAGGAGGACGGGAACCTGGGCGGAACAGGCGGAACCAGAACTACAAGGGACCGGGATCTGGGCGGAACAGGAGGAGGACCGGGACCTGGGCGGAACCGGAACGGGCCTCGTAGACCCCGCACTCGCTCATCCGTCTCGGGCCTCTGGGGCCCTCAGGAGGCGGTACCTGGCGGATCGTCTCGAGACCCTACGGCGTGTCTCCTCGGGCTCGGAGGCCCTACGGGGCGTGTCCTCAGGCTCGGAGGCCCTACGGGCGTGTCCTCAGGGCTCGGAGGCCCTACGGGGCGTGTCCTCAGGCTCGGAGGCCCTACGGGGCGTGTCCTCAGGGCTCGGAGGCCCTACGGGGCGTGTCCTCAGCTCGGAGGCCCTACGGGGCGTGTCCTCAAGGCTCGGGCCCATCTGGGGCTCGGAGCCTTCGGGCTCGGAGGCCCTTTTGCACTGAGCCGCAGGTTCGGCGGCCATCTTGCAGGGTTGGGCCGTGGGTTCGGCGGCCATCTCGGACGGTTCGGCGGCCATCTTGAGCAGGGCCGCGGTGTTTCGGCGGCCATCTTGGGCTGGGCCGCTGGTTCGGCGGCCATCTTGCGCTGGGCCGCTGTTTCGGCGGCCATCTTGGGCTGGGCCGCTGGTTCGGCGGCCATCTTGCGCTGGGCCGCTGTTTCGGCGGCCATCTTGGGCTGGGCCGCTGGTTCGGCGGCCATCTTGGGCTGGGCGGCAGGTTCGGCGGCCATCTTGAGCTGGGTCCGCAGGTTCGGCGGCCATCTTGAGCTGGGCCGCAGGTTCGGCGGCCATCTTGAGCGCTGGGCCGCAGGTGGCCGCAGGTTCGGGGGGGTCTTCTCATTTCGGCGGCCATCTTGGGCTGGGCCGCATTCGGCGGCCATTGGTTCGGCGGCCATCTTGCGCTGGGCCGCAGGTGGGCGGCAATTTGAGGTTCGGCGGCCATCTTGAGCAGGGCCGCAGGGCGGCCCATCTTGCGCCGGGCCTCTTGCAGGTTCGGCGGCTGACTTGGGCAGAGTAGCCGCCGCACTGGAACGCTGTAGGTAGCCCCCCCCCAAAAATTCTTGGGAGAGCTCCCCCCGAAAACCTCCCAGATCCAGTCCATAAGGCAGCATCCGCCGACTGCGTAGAAAGTTCTCCCTGGTCCCAGACTTCACCTGCCCAACGAAGAGCGGGACCTGTCAACTGAATGACAATGTGGGCAATCTTGGCACGCTCGGTTGGGAATCGGTCTGGGTACTGGCTGAAAGTTTCCATACAGCGGACCAGGAAGGCGTGGCATTCTTCCTCCGAGCCGGCGTAGAGCGCGGGGGGAGTGATGGCGGCAAACGCGGGCTTCGAGGGGGGGCGTGTCCCGAAACGTGTCAATCGGGCATAGAAACATAGTGGCGCCCGTGCGTCTGTGAGAAAAACAAAAAAAGGAAAAAATGGAAAAAAAATGGAAAAAATGAAAAAATAACCTGGGTCGCGACGGAGCAGCTATTTCCGGGTCCGGCTTGCTCCGCTATCCGTACCGCGGCGGAGCCGCGACTTCCGGGTTCGGCAGTCGCGGCGGTCGCGGCTTCCGAGCCGCGGCGGAAACGCGACTTCCGGGTTGCGCTGTTTCGGTCCGGGCTTCTGTAACGGTGGTGGTGTGCGCTGCACAGACACACGGGGAAACGGTAATTCCAAAAACACAAAGGATTTATTTAAATAGTCCAAAAGCAAAACAACAAAAGAGACGCCGCTCTAAGGAGCGGCCAGACAGGCTTGAGAGCCTTGCGCGCCGTGCGCCGTGGTCTCTGGAGGACCGAA
>JACRUU010000004.1:25307762-25310262 GCA_030449085.1 Kryptopterus vitreolus | reverse complement strand
GATCAGTAGATGAATGAATGGATGAATGGATGGATGGATGGATGGATGGAGGAATGTGTGCATGGGTAGATGGATGGATGGAGGAATGAGTGCATGGGTAGATGGATGGGTGTATGGGCAGATGAATGGATGTATGAACTGAGATGTGTGGATGGATGTGTGGATGGATGGATGGATAGATGTATGGATATATGTATGGATGAATGGGTAGTTGGATGAATGGGTGGATGAATAGGCTGATGGATTTGGGGTGATGGATGGATGGATGAATGAGTGGATGGATGGATGGATGAATGGGTAGTTGGATGAATGGGTGCAGGGATGGCTGGATGGATGAAGGATGGATGGATGAATGGGTGGGTGGATGGGTGGATGGATGGGTAGATGGATGGGTGGATAGATGGGTGGATGGATGGGTGGATGGATGAATGGGTGGGTAGGTGGATGGATCGATGGATAGATGTATTGGTAGGTGGATGGATAGATGGGTGGATGGATGGATGGGTGGATGATGGATAGATGGTGGGTCGGTGGATGAATGGATGGATGGATAGATGGGTGGATGAATGGATGGTGGGTAGGTGGATGGATGGATGGGTGGGTGGATGGATGGATAGATGGGTGGATGGATGGATGGATAGATGGGTGGATGGATGGATGGATGGATAGATGATTGGATGGATGGGTGTATGGATGGATAGATGGATAGATGGCTGGATGGATGGATGGGTGAGTGGATAGATGGATGGATGGATGGCTGGATGGCTGGATGGATAGATGGATGGAGGAATGATGGTGTAACACCACAGTGTTTGTGTGTTTCAGGGAGAACGAGGACTTCCAGGTGAAGATGGGACCCCTGGGGTTAAAGGAACCACAGTGCGTTTGGGATATTATCACACACACACACACACACACACACACACACACACACACCACACACACTGTTACTGACGGTGTGTAGGTGGAGGTGTTGCTTGGGTGGATGGTGATGGAGGTCGTATTTCTGTGCAGGGTGATGCAGGGAAACCGGGCCCCATCGGCCCCATGGGACTCCAGGGAGACACCGTGAGTCAACATCAATCACAAGATCTCACAAAATAGTGTGTGTGTGTTGTGTGTTTGTGGTGTGTATGTATGTGTGTGTGTGTGTTGTGTGTGTGTGTGTGTGTGTATGTGTGTGTGTGAGTGTGTTGTGTGTGTGTGTGTGTGTTGTGTTGTGTGTGTGTGTGTGTGTGTGTATGTGTGGTGGTGTGTGTGGTGGGGTTTTGTGTGTGTGTGTATGTGTGTGTGTGTTCTTGTGTTTTGTGTGTTGTGTGTGTGTGTGGTGGTGTGTGTGTATGTGTGTGTGTGTGTGTGTGTGTGTGTGTGTTTGTCTTTATAACAGGACACATTGGTTATGATATTTACACACATTAGATATTTTTGTTGTCCAGGGTGACAAAGGAGAGCGGGGGATTATGGGTCCTCGTGGTATCAAAGGACACACCGGCCACAAGGGGGACCAGGTGAGAGGTGAAGATAGACGGATGGACGGATGGACAGATAATACATTGTATACAACATCATTTTTCTCTGTGTGTGTGTGTGTGTTGTGTGTGTGTGTGTGTGTATGTGTGTGTGTTTGTTATTACAGGGTCCTGTGGGTGCGGTCGGTCCAAAAGGAAGTGAGGTACGCGGTATTTAACTTTATAAGTCTATAAATAGCTTATTTATGACAATACATTATTATTATTATTATTATTATTTTATTATTAGATTATTATTATTATTATTATTATTTTTATATTATCATTATCATTATATCATCATCATATTAGCATTATATTATTATTATTATTATTATTATTATTATATTTTATATTATCATTATCATTATCTTATCATTATCATAATTATCTTATTTTATTATTATTATATTATATTATTATTTTATTTTAATTAATATTATATTTTATTATTATTATTATTATATCATCATCATAGCATTATTATTATTATTGTTGTTGTTGTTGTTGTTGTTGTTGTTAGTAGTAGTAGTAGTAGTATTATTGTTGTTGTTATTATTATTATTTTTATTATTGTTGTTGCTGTTGTTTTTATTATGTTCTTTTACATCTTATTATTATTATTTCTGTTATTTTTCTGTTTTGTTTTATTTCTGCTGCTTCTTCCTCTTAATGATGTCATTGATGATGATGATGTTGTTGTTGTTGTTGTTGTTTACAGGGTGTCCCCGGGATCCCCGGCAGTACAGGAGGTAAAGGTGATCAGGTAGAGTTGTTTTTGTTTGTTGTTTATTATTAGATGTTAAAATGTCTCGTATTCAGGCTGTGATCTGAGATTGTTTACTTTTGCAGGGTCCTGCAGGCGTTTCAGGGAATAAAGGAGATGTACGTACACGCACATACACACATATACACACACACACATATGTGCATCCAGTCACTCATTTATCCATTCATTCAGCCATCCATCCATCCATGATGGAGATGAGATG
>JACRUU010000004.1:25297762-25302762 GCA_030449085.1 Kryptopterus vitreolus | reverse complement strand
GAACTCCGGGTATCCCAGGGACCCCTGGTAACAGAGGGCCTCCAGGAGCTCCTGGTATGTGTGACCCCTCGGACTGCTTTAGGCCTCAGCCTCTTTATGTAATGGGCGGCAAAAAACCCATCAACGTGAAGGGGCCGTGAACCCGAGGAGAAAATCACTTCATCCACCATCATCATCATCATCATCATCATCATCAGCTGAGAGAGACTCAGACGCTATCATCAGCTTTTTGACTAATCCATTGCCGAGACTTGTACATACACAGGAATAAAGGAAAGGGGGCAAAAAATAATGTGTTCACCTGAAAGCAGTGGAAATCCACCGTAACATTGAGGTAAAAAAAAAAAAAAAAGAAGAATTAAAAGAATTAAAAACGCTGTGGTGCCTTCAAACAATAAAAAAGTGCCTTAGATGTATCTTTTCTCACCAACATGTCTTTAAACGTACCTGAAGCTACACTCCAACCATGTGATCAAGCCCAAATCAAACTGTGATTGTGTGACTAAACATCTTTCCACACACAAAAAGAGAAAAAAAACAACAATAACAACAGAGGATTTATGTACACCGCACTCACAAGTGTATCGTATGCCTTTAAGTTGGGGGGGCGGAGCTTAGTAGTACTTCACTCTCATTGGCTAGTTCGTTTGTTAATCCCAAACAACAACAGTGAAGTCTTCTGGACTAACTTCTGGAAGCTGTACAGTACATTCACTAACCAATGGCAACAAAGCAGTGCTAAGCCCCGCCCACAAGAAGTCTCAAACATACGAACACCAAAATCTGGTGATTAAAAGTGTCCATAATTAGCAAAAGTTCCATAAATAATTGATTAATTCCACCATAATTACGTTTATAAGAATATTTTTATCTTCATGTCGAGTTCGGTGTCACTAATAATTACCGCACATTTGCATAAAGCATTTGTTTGTGCGCATGTTAAATAGGGACTTAAACACTTATAAAGGATTTGACTTGAAACACTTGCTGTCGCCCCCTAGTGGCTAGTTTCACTTCACCACTAGGTGGCGCCAAACAACGGAAAAATATATTTTTTTCCTTGTTTAGAGCAAACAAGTGGCAGCGCGAAAGGATTCAGTACATATAGAGATCTACCAAGTTTCATGAAGATATCTCGTTGCGTTCAGGAATTGTCAATGTCAAAACCTACGTCTAGTTCGTAAAAGTACGTTTTTAACCAATTTTTACGGAAAAAACAAACTTTGCAAGATAAAACCGTCAATGAGGATTATCTTCGGTTTGACCCGAGGATCCTTTAAATATAAACGTTTTGAGTGTACGATACATTTTCTACGAGCTATGACCAAAATTGTGGGGGATTTGTAGTGCCCCCCTGTGGCCAATTGGGTTGATACTCTCAACCTTTCAACCAAAATGAGCTGTACCGTCTTGTTCAAGTTTCAAGTCTCTAGGACTTACGGTTTGGTTTGCAAGGTCAAGTGTTAAATAATAATAATAAAAAATAAATAAATAAGAAAAACAAAATAAATAAAAAATTATATTAAATTACATTACATTAAATTATAGGGGGCACGGTGGTTTAGTGGTTAGCACGTTCGCCTCACACCTCCAGGGTCCGGGTTCGATTCCCGTCTCGGCCATGTGTGTGTGGAGTTTGTGCATGTTCTCCCCGTGCCTCAGGGGGTTTTTTTTTTTCCTCCGGGTTCTCCGGTTTCCTCCTTTCCCTCCTGGTCCAAAAACATGCACGGTAGGTTGATTGGCACCTTGGAAAATTGTCCCTAGTGTATGAATGTGTGTGTGTGTGTGTGTGTGTGTGTTGTGTGTGTGTGTGTGTGATGGGTTGGCATTCCATCCAGGGTGTATCCTGCCTTAATGCCCATAGACGCCTGAGATAGACACAGACTCCCCGTGACCCGAGGGAAGATCGGATAAAGCGCTAGAAGATGAATGAATGAAAATTAAATAATAATAATAATAATAATAATATAAATCACTAAAATTACAATAGGGTTCAGGACTACATGCTTGAACCCCTAAAAAAATGCTCCGAAAACACAGAATTGTTCCTGATCCACATGTTTATTACAATGTATATTCCCTTCAGTTACGTACATATGCATTGTACTGGCTAATTTTAGCACCAATTAATCAGCATACACAGGTTTCACCACTTCACCAACCTGCTATAGAGCATTAAATGCAACCTACAACGGAGACGAAGAATCACGGAAAAGAAAAAGAGAGAGAGAGAGAGAGAGAGAGAGGAAATTGCATTATCACCTCATTTTGTTTTTAGCGCTTAATTTGCATAAGGACGCGAATGAGTAATGAGCGAAGCGTGTCGAAACACAGCACATTATCAGCACTTGGTGTTTCGGCCGGTTGGGATTCGATCACACGGGGCAGGAAGGGGCGCGCTTAATAAACGCTAAAAATAACAAAGAACAGCAATCCGTCTATTATTACGACAATTACGGGATTTTATCTTTATTTGTCGTAACTATAATAGGGAGCACGGTGGTTTAGTGGTTAGCACGTTCTCCTCACACCTCCAGGGTCCGGCGATTCCCGTCTCGGCCATGTGTGTGTGGAGTTTGTGCATGTTCTCCCCGTGTCTCAGGGGGTTTTTCTCCGGGTTCTCCGGTTTCTTCCCCCGGTCCAAAAACATGCACGGTAGGTTGATTGGCACCTTGGAAAATTGTCCCTAGTGTATGAATGTGTGTGTGTGTGTGTGTGTGTGTGTGTGATGGGTTGGCATTCCATCCAGGGTGTATCCTGCCTTAATGCCCATAGACGCCTGAGATAGACACAGACTCCCCGTGACCCGAGGGAAGATCGGATAAAGCGCAAGAAGATGAATGAATGAATGAATGAATGATATGGACGTAAAAGTTTGTGGACACCTTTTTTTTCGGATTTCGAGGAAAGTTGGGGGTCCTTGTGGCCTCGTGCTGCCATCTGCTGGTGTGTTACGAAAACCACAGCGGAAACGTTTCGCAACGATCTTAAGGTCGAAGATCTCATTTGTGGTGAAAGAAACCCCCCCCCCCCCCCGAGGGACCGGTTTTGAATATTAGGGTGGGGGGGGGGACAAACAAATAAACAAACAAACAAAACAACGCTCTTAATGCAATCTGCCAATTGTCTACAGGCCACGTGCTAACGTGCTGTGGAGTAAACAAATATATCTGGGTAAATATTTCATTTATTTATTTTCCATCTTCTGTCACACAAAGCAAATCGATACCATTCCAGAAGATGAATCGCCTTCCACACACACACACACACACACACACACACACACACACACACACACACTTTTCAAAACAAGAACAATTCTGCAAACGCTGATTGAAGACCTGAGGTGAATGTATTAGCCGCCGGTCTCTCTCTCTGACTGTCTCTCTCTCTCTGTGTCTCTCTCTCTGTCTGATATCTGCAAGTCTGCAGGTTGCATTGAAAAGGAAAAAAGAAATTCCAGGACCAAAATTCCCTGATGGAAAACGAATAATAATCAGCTGCATTTTAAATTACTCACCTCCTTGCTTTACAGTACCAGCTTATACAAACCCCGCCCCCCCCACTCCCGTACCCGGCCCCACCCACTCCACCCTACCCATTCCATTCCCGCCCACAAAACACCCATGATATCTGACCGGCAGGACACACACACACTCACACACAAACGAATACACACTCGCTACAACTTTGCCTTATCTCCCTCGGCCCAACCGAAGCTCCGCGGGAAAAGCTTCAGGTCGCCATAAGTTCATAAATATAGCTTGAGGCCCAGGAGGCAGGTTTAGGTTCCCTTGACGTTCTTCGTGTGAGGTCGTGATGCCAGGCTGGCGTAGTAGGCGCACTGAGACGGGTCGCACTGCCCCGGAGGTCCCGGTGGACCGGGTTGGCCGTGAGGACCCGGATGTCCGGGCTCCCCCTGAGCTCCTGCTGCTCCCGGAAGACCGTCTTTACCCTCTCCGGGAATTCCTGCTGGACCTACAGAGAGAGATTCCGCCGTTGTCATGTCACGTGGTGCGTTATTTCATTTGTTGGACGTTAAATCAATGAAGACGCTAGAGCTTCACCAATGAGACCAGGTGAACCGGGTTCTCCTCGCTGCCCGACACCGTTTTCACCTTTCTCCCCTCTGGCGCCTCGTTCACCTGCGGACAAGGCGAGACCTCCTTCAACACCTTCTTACGGAAATCACTGGCACGGAATAATTATAAAGGTTAATATAGTACCTTTAGGTCCTGATGGACCACGAGGTCCCTCTACTCCATTTTGGCCAGGCATACCAGGTTCTCCAGGTAGACCTTGTCGTCCAGGTTGCCCTTCTTTTCCTGGAGGTCCGGGTGGACCGGGGCGCCCAGCTGAGCTCTTAATGTGGGTGGGCTGGATCTGGGCCATGAGGTAGGCCATCTTGGCTGGGAAGTTGTGAAGAAGGTGATCACTTAAAGGGGTTTAGTCTTACATCCTCACCACCACCAAGCTGCCACTAGGGGGAGCAAGGTGCCTTAACCCTAAACGTCCTCTAACCCTGCTCATGCTGAAAGAGTTTCTTGATAACCTGGCAGCTAACGTTTATCTCCATGGCTACCTGGTTCTTCATGAAGCTAACCTACAAAAGTAGCCTCAGTTACCTAGCACGTAGCATCAGGAGCTGGAAACCGTAGCAACGGTAAAATCCTACATTCGAGCTCGCACTTGGAATCCTATATGTTTTTTAGGAGATCCCGAAAATGTCTCACCTTGGAGTTCTTTGGCGAGTTCCTCTTGAATTAACCTCCGTATCGATTCCAGAGATGGAGTTTCTCCCTGCAGAAGCGCCAACGCCACATTACTTTCGCTAATCCGTAAAGTCCCCGTACGGTGCACAGGGTTTCATCCTGAACCAGCAGAAATCCTCTGCTAGTCTTGTGAAAGCCCGCTGTGGTTCCTGATACTCACCCTCTGTCCTGGAAGACCAGGCTGACCCGGAGGTCCTTGTGCTCCGGGGGATCCCATTTCTCCCGGTG
>JACRUU010000004.1:25280262-25290262 GCA_030449085.1 Kryptopterus vitreolus | reverse complement strand
GAAAAATGAAATTCAAGAAAGAAGGAAAGACAAGGAAGAGAAAGAAAAGACAGAAAGACAGAGAAGAAAGAAAGAAAAGAACAGAAGAAAGAAGGAAGAAAGAAAGAAAAAGAATTCATTTCCATGAAAGAAAAAGAAAGAAGAAAGAAAGAACAAAGAAAGAAAGAAAGAAAAGAAAGAAAGAATTTAAAGAAATTCAAAGAAGAAAGAAAGAAAAGAATTCATTCATTCATTCATTCATTCATTCATTCATTCAAGAAAGAAAGAAAGAAAGAAAGAAAGAAAGAAAGAAAGAAAGAAAGAAAGAAAGAAAGAAAGAAAGAAAGATAGACAGAAAGAAAAATGAAATTCAAAAAGAAGGAAAATATTAGTAATACATCAGAAAGAAAGAAAGAAAGAAAGAAAGAAAGAAAGAAAGAAAGAAAGAAAGAACAATTTAGAGTAAAGAAAGAACGAAAAGAATTCATTCATTCATTCAAGAAAGAAAGAAAGAAAGAAAGAAAGAAAGATAGACAGAAAGAAAAATGAAATTCAAAAAGAAGGAAAATATTAGTAATACATCAGAAAGAAAGAAAGAAATAAAGAAAGGATGGAAAGAAATAAAGAAGTGAAAAGACTCACAGGAGTTCCCGGCGGTCCTGGTTTGCCTTGCGTTCCGGGTTCTCCGGGGTTTCCCTGTAAACACACAGATGGAAGTGAATTCTCCGCCTCGTTTATCGTTACAAGCAGAAGTGATGTGAGATTCTCACCGGATGTCCACTCGGTCCTCGATGTCCTTCTGACCCCGGAGGTCCCATAATGCCCTGCAACATGCAGAGAGGGGGAATCAGTGGAAATGGAAAAAGGCATTTAGTATTACACTGTAAGGTCAAAAGTAT
The DNA here is from genome assembly GCA_030449085.1 of Kryptopterus vitreolus. Classification (NCBI taxonomy): domain Eukaryota; kingdom Metazoa; phylum Chordata; class Actinopteri; order Siluriformes; family Siluridae; genus Kryptopterus; species Kryptopterus vitreolus. Next base: position 25,289,384 of record JACRUU010000004.1, on the reverse strand, counting down.
TGGGACACCCAGATTTGTGTTTGTTCTCCACAGATCTGCTGAAGGTCACCTTTTCACCTACATCGACACCCTCCCAAAAGTGTGCAGGATCCGAATTTGGTTCATTACACTTATAAACCACTAATGACTTCTTTATAGCATTTAATTACCACCTTCACACATGCAGACGTTTAATCCACATTCGTCACACAGCACAGGTACGGGGCGCACTAATTTACGCTTCTTTTACTCTCAGATCAGGTACGGGGCGCGCTAATTTACGCTTCTGTTACTCTCAGATCTGGTACGGGGCGCGCTAACTTACGCTTCTGTTTCTCTCAGATCAGGTACGGGGCGCGCTAATTTACGCTTCTGTTACTCTCAGATCTGGTACGGGGCGCGCTAACTTACGCTTCTGTTTCTCTCAGATCAGGTACGGGGCGCGCTAATTTACGCTTCTGTTACTCTCAGATCAGGTACGGGGCGCGCTAACTTACGCTTCTGTTACTCTCAGATCAGGTACGGGGCGCGCTAATTTACGCTTCTGTTACTCTCAGATCAGGTACGGGGCGCGCTAATTTACGCTTCTGTTACTCTCAGATCAGGTACGGGGCGCGCTAACTTACGCTTCTGTTACTCTCAGATCAGGTACGGGGCGCGCAAACTTACGCTTCTGTTACTCTCAGATCAGGTACGGGGCGCGCTAACTTACGCTTCTGTTACTCTCAGATCAGGTACGGGGCGCGCTAACTTACGCTTCTGTTTCTCTCAGATCAGGTACGGGGCGCGCTAACTTACGCTTCTGTTACTCTCAGATCAGGTACGGGGCGCGCTAACTTACGCTTCTGTTACTCTCAGATCTACGGGGCGCGCTCTGTTACTCTCAGATCAGGTACGGGGCGCGCTAATTTACGCTTCTGTTACTCTCAGATCAGGTACGGGGCGCGCTAATTTACGCTTCTGTTACTCTCAGATCAGGTACGGGGCGCGCTAACTTACGCTTCTGTTACTCTCAGATCTGCATTATAACAAATACAAACTCACGTCTTTCCCTGGTGAACCTTCACGACCTGCAGGACCCTGTTTCCCTTCTTCTCCCTGAATAACAACAAAGATAAAAAGAAAGAGAGAGAGAGAGAGAGAGCAAAAAAGAAAGAAAAGATGGAAAAGAAAGAAAGAAAGAAAGAAAGAAAAGAAAGAAAAAAGAAAGAAAGAAAGAAAGAAAGAAAGAAAGAAAGAAAGAAAGAAAGAAAGAAAGAAAAGATGAAAGAAAGAGAGGAAGAAAGAAAGAAAGAAAAATGAAAAGAAACGAAAGACGAAGAAAGAAAGAAAGAAAAGATGGATGAAAGAAAGAAAGAAGAAAGAAAGAAAGAAGAATGAAGGAAAGAAAGAAAGAAGAAAGAAAGAAAGAAAGAAAGCAAAGAAAGAAAGAATAAGGAAAGAAAGAAAGAGAAAGAGGTCTCAGAAGAAAGAAAGAAAGCAAGACCCGAAGGATGAAAGAAAAGATGGATGAAAGAAAGAAAGATAATAGGGATGGAAGAAATTTTTTATTGAATAATGAAAGAAAGAAAAAAGAAAGATGAAAAGAAAGAAAGAATTGAAAATGGACGTAAACGAGGGAAAGAAAGAAAGAAAAGAAAGATAAAAAGAAAGAAAGAATTGCAGAATGTAAATGAAGGACAGAAAACAAGAGAAAGAAAGAAAGAAAGAAAAGGAGGAGAAAAGAAAGAAGTAGAGGAAGAAGGGAAAGAAGAAGTAGATTAGTAAACAAGTGCTGTATCTCATCATGTTTTCCCATCATGCACTGGGCTGAAGCATGTAGACTTAAATAAAGTCCACATTTCCATGACTGACCTTTGACCCCGGTTCTCCAGGTTCTCCCCGGTGACCTTTAAACCCCTGGATGGAGGGAGAGAGAGAGAGAGAGAGAGAGAGAGAGAGAACGAGTGTAAAGTAGTGAAAAGGCTGTAAAACAGGAAGTAGTGGGGGTGCGAGTGACACTTACAGGAAGTCCCCTCAGTCCGTCTCGTCCCGGAGCTCCGGATTCGCCCTGTTTACCCTGAACAACATCAACACAAACATCAAAACACACAAAATCACAAACACACAAACATCTCACAAACACACACAAACACACAAACACAATCAAACAAACACAAACACACAACATCAATCACAAACACAACACAAACATCACACAAACACACACAAACACACAAACACAAACACAAACACACAAACACACACACACAAACACACAAACACACAAACATCAATCACAAACACACAAACACACAAACACACAAACACACAAACACAAACAAACACACAACAAACACACAAACACACACATCACACACAAACATCACAACACAAACATCACAACAACACAAACACACAAACATCACAAACACACAACATCACAAACACACAAACACAATCTCACAAACATATCAATCACAAACACACAAATCTCACAAACACACACAACATCTCACAAACACACAAACACACAAACACAAACAAACATCAATCACAAACACACAAACATCTCACAAACACACAAACACACAAATATCTCACAAACACACAAAAATCACAAACACACAAACATCTCACAAACACACAAACATCTCACAAACATCTCACAAACACTCACAAACATCCACAAACATCACAAATGTCATCACAAACACACACACAAACATCAAAACACACAAACATCACAAACACACAAACAACAAATCACAAACACACAAACACACAACACACAAACACACAAACATCACAAACACACAAACACACACATCACAAACAACAAACACAACACAAACATCACAACAACACACAAACATCAACACAAACCTCACAACAAACACAAACAAACACACAACATCTCACAAACAACACAAAACATCAAAACATCACAAACACACACAACATCAAAACACAACTCACAAACACAAACATCTCACAAAACAACACACAAAACACAAACACACAAACATCTCACACAAACATCATCACAAACATAAACATCTCACAAACATCACACAAACATCACAAAACAAACACAAAAACACACAAACATCAAACATCAATCACACACACAAACACACAAACACACAAACATCTCACAAACACACAAACATCTCACAAACACACACACACAAACATCCACAACATCCCAAACACATTCACAAAACACACAAACATCTTACAACACAACAAAAACACACACAAACATCTCATTCACAAACAACACAAAACACCCAACATCACAAACACACAAACACACAAACATCTCAAAACACAAATCTCACAAACACACAAACACACAAACATCCTCACAAACACACACATCTCAACATCTCACAAACACACCAAACATCACAAACCACAAACACAAACATCTCACACATCACAACACCCAACACACATCACAATCACAAACACACAAACATCAATCACAAACACACAAACACAATCACAAACACACAAACACACACACAAACATCTCACAACACACAAACAACATCTCACAAACACAAAACAAACACACAAACATCTCACAACATCAATCACAAACACACAAACATCTCAACAAAACACACAAACATCTCACAAACACACAAACATCTCAAACACACAAACACATCTCACAACACACACAAACACACAATCTCACAAACACACAACCACATCACAAACACACAAATACACACAAACACACAAACATCTCACAAACACTCACAAACATCTCACAAACATCTCACAAACATCACAAACATCACAAACACACAAACATCACAAACACACAAACATCACAAACACACAAACAACAAACATCACAAACACACAAACATCACAAACACACAAACATCTCAAACAAACACACACAACACAAATCACAAACACCAAATCACAAACATCTCACAAACATCTCACAAACACACAAACCTCTCACAAACACACAAACATCTCACAAACACACAAACATCTCACAAACACACAAACATCTCACAAACACACAACAACATCTCACAAACATCTCACAAACATCTCACAAACATCTCACAAACAAACATCTCACAAACATCTCACAAATATCTCACAAATGTCTCACAAACATCTCACAAACCTCTCACTAACATCTCACAAACATCTCACAAACACACAAACATCTTACAAACACACAAACATCTCACAAACACAAACACAACACACAAACATCTCACAAACACACAAAAACATCTCACAAACACACAAACACACACAAACATCTCACAAATCTCACAAACACACAAACATCACAAACAACACAAACACAAACACATCACAAACATCTCACAAACACACAAACATCACAAACACAAAAACAATCACAAACACAAACAAACAATCAAACACACAAACAAACACAAACACAAAATCACATCACAAACACACAAACACACAAACATCACAAACATCAATCACACACACATCTCATCACAAACATCACAAACACACACACAACATCTCACAAACACACAAACACACAAACAACAAAATCTCACAAACACACAAACATCTCACAAACACAACATCATCACAAACACACAAACACACAAACACACAAACTCATCACAAACACAAAACAACCTCACAACAACACACAAACAAATCACAAACACAAGAATCTCACCAAACAAACACAAAACACACAAATCTCACAACATCTCACATAAACACACAAACAAACAAACATCACACACACAACATCACAAACACACAAACATCTCACAAACACACAAACAAACTCTCACAAACACACAAACACACAAACACACACAAACATCTCACAAACACAAACACATATCTCACAAACACACAAACATCAATCAAAAACACACAAACACACATCACACAAACACACAAACATCAATCACAAACACACAAACAATCCACAAACCCACAAACATCACAAACACTCAACACAACATCACACAAACACAAACACACAACATCTCACAAACACACAAACACACAACACACACAAACACTCTCACAACACACACAAACACACAAACACACAAACATCTCACAAACATCACATCACAAACATCATAAACAACACTCACAAACATCTCACAAACACACAAACATCTCACAAACACAAACATCTCACAAACATCTCACAAACACATCATCACAAACATCTCACAAACATCTCACAAACACACAAACATCTCACAAACACACAAACACTTAAACATCTCACAAACAAAACATCTCACAAACACACATCACAAAACACACAAACATCTCACAAACACACAAACACACAAACATCTCACAAACACAAAACATATCTCACAAACACACAAATCTCACAAACACACAAACACAAACACACAAACATCAATCACAAACACACAAACATCTCACAAACACACAAACATCACAAATATCTCACAAACACACAAACACACAAACATCACACACAACACACACAACATCTCACAAACACACAAACACACAAACATCTCACAAACACACAACATCACAAACACAAAACAATCTCACAAACATCACAAACATCTCACAAACATCTCACAAACATCATCTCACAAACAAACATCTCACAAACACACACACAAACACACAAAATCTCACAAAACACACAAACATCTCACAAACACACAAACATCACAAACATCTCACAAACACACAAACATCTCACAAACACAAACATCTCACAAACACACAAACACACACAAAACATCACAAACACACAAATATCTCACAAACACACAAACACACAAACATCTCACAAACACACACAAACACACAAACATCACAAACAAACACACAAACACACAAACACACAAACACACAAACACAAACACACACAATTTACACAAACACACAAACACACAAATACAAACATCCTCACAAACATCGCAAATACAGAAATACACAAAACACACAACATACACAAAATACAAATACACAATACACAAACACGACCAAACATACACAAACACACAAACTACACAAAAACACACAAATACACAAATACAAAACACACAATAACAAACACAAAACCAAAACACACAAACAATACACCACAAATCCTCACCGCAACAAATCTCGCTCGCTCTCCTGCTCTCTCTTAAACTCCTGCTCTCCCATCTTTCCCCGGCTTACCCATAATGCCCTGCATAATGTATAAACACATGTGTAAACATTAATAATACATCAGAAAGAAAAACAGGAAGAAAGAAATGAAAAGAAAGAAAAGAAAAGAAAAAAGAAGAAAAGAAAAGAAAAGAAAAGAAAGAAAGAAAAAAAAAGAAAAGAAAAGAAAAGAAAAGAAAAGAAAAAGAAAAAAAAAAATTTTGGTGAAGAAATGAATTCAAGAAAGAAAGAAACAAACAAACAAACAAACAAAGAAATGTAATTCAAGCAAGAAAGAAAGAAAGAAAGAAAGAAAGAAAGAAAGAAAGAATTTGGTGAAGAAAGAAAGAATGAAAGAAAAGAGGGATGAAGAAAGAAAGAAATCCAAGAAAGAAATTTAATTCAAAAAGAAAGAATGAAAGAAAGCAAGAAAGAAAAGAGGGATGAAGAAAGAAAGAAAGAAAGAAAGAAAGAAAGAATTTGGTGAAGAAAAAGGAATTCAATAATTTCAAGAAAGAAAGAAAGAAAAAAAAAGAAAGAAAGAAAGAAAGAAAGAAATGAATGAAATGGAATTCTTTACCATTAAACCTGGCAAACCTGGAGGACCCTGAATTCCTTTCAGTCCCTCTTTACCCTGTTACACACACACACACACACACACACACACACACACACACACACACACACACACCACACACACACACACAACACACACACACACACACACACAACACACACACACACACACCACACACACACACACACACACACACACACACACACACACACACACACACACACACACACACAGACACACACACACACAACACGCACACACACACACAAATAAACACAATCTGTTGTATATGTAAATGTGTTTAATAGATTTGTAAAAAGTTTATTCATGATGTCATCTATTTATTCATCTATTTTGGTAACGAATCCATAATAAATAAACAGAATATTTCACCTTTTCTCCCGGAGCTCCAGGAGGACCAGCAGGGCCCAGATTCCCATCATTACCCTGAAAACACAACACACAATGTTACTGATCAATATACAATCACAATATGTTTATGTACACTGTAAACATGTTTACATAAACAACATTAACTGGGTTAAACACCAACCCTAAATTATACTGTCACCAATCACATCACATCCCTATTAATACTGTAACCAATCATATCACATCACCCTATTAATACTGTCAACCAATCACATCACATCCCTATTAATACTGTAACCAATCACATCTCATCCCTATTGATACTGTAACCAATACCAATCAATCCCTATTAATACTGATCTCATCCCTATTAATACTGTAACCAATCATCTCATCATTGATACTGTTACCAATCACATCTCCCTATTAATACTGTAACCAATCACATCACATCCCTATTAATACTGTCACCAATCATATCACATCCTTATTAATACTGTAACCAATCACATATTAATACTGTAACCAATCACATCACATCCCTATTAATACTGTACCAATCACATCAGATCATCCCTATTAATACAAACAATATCACATCCTCATCCCTATTAATACTGTAACCAATCACATCTCAATCACATCACATCCCTATTAATACTGTTACCAATCACATCTCCCTATTAATACTGTAACCAATCACATCACATCCCTATTAATACTGTAACCAATCACATCACATCCCTATTAATACTGTCACTCCCTATTAATACTGTAACCAATCCATCATCCCTATTAATACTGTAACCATCACATCCCTATTAATACTGTAACCAATCACAATCATTAATACATCACATCCCTATTAATACTGTAACCAATCATAATCATCATCATCCCTATAAATACTCATATCACATCTCTATTAATACTGTAACCAATCACATCACATCCCTATTAATACTGTAACCAATCACATCACATCCCTATTAATACTGTCACCAATCATATCACATCCCTAACCAATATTAATACTGTAACCAATCACATCAATCCCTATTAATACTGTCACCAATCATATCACATCCTTATTAATACTGTAACCAATCACATCACATCCCTATTAATACTGTCACCAATCATATCACATCCTTATTAATACTGTAACCAATCACATCAATCCCTATTAATACTGTCACCAATCATATCACATCCTCATATTAATACTGTAACCAATCACATCACATCCCTATTAATACTGTCACCAATCACATCACATCCCTATTAATACTGTCACCAATCATATCACATCCTATTAATACTGTACCCAATATTAATACTGTAACCAATCACATCACATCCCTATTAATACTGTAAACAATCACATCCCTATTAATACTGTCATCAATCATATCACATCCCTATTACCCATATTAACCAATACTAACATCCCTATAAATACTGTAACCAATCACATCACATCCCTATTAATACTGTAACAATCAGATCAATCCCTATTGATCTGTTACATCAGATCTCATCCTATTCCCTATTAATACTGTAACCAATCACATCACATCCCTATTAATACTGTCACCAATCATATCACATCCCATTATCAGATCTATTAATACTGTAACCAATCACATCAATCCCTATTAATACTGTCCCAATCATATCACATCCTTATTAATACTGTAACCAATCACATCACATCCCTATTAATACTGTTACCAATCATATCTCATATTAATACTGTAACCAATCACATCACATCCCTATTAATACTGTAACCAATCAGATCAATCATATCACATCCCTATTAATACTGTAACCAATCACATCACATCCCTATTAATACTGTCACCAATCACATCACATCCCTATTAATACTGTAACCAATCACATCACATCATCCCTAGTACCAATCACATCACATCCCTATAAATACTGTCACACCTATTAATACTGTAACCAATCACATCACATCCCTATAAATACTGTAACCAATCACATCACATCCCTATTAATA
>JACRUU010000004.1:25270262-25275262 GCA_030449085.1 Kryptopterus vitreolus | reverse complement strand
TCTGGATGGATGGATGGGGTGTAGGTTTCTGGATGGATGGATGGGGTGTAGGTTTTTCGATAGATAGGTGGATGGATGGGTTTACGCATGGATGAATAGGTGGATGGATTTGTGGATGGATGGATGGATGAATGGATGGGTTTATGGATGGATGGGTGGATAGATGGATGGGTTTGTGGATGGATGGATATATGATGGATAAATGGATGGATGGGAAGTAGGTTTCTGGATGGATAGATGGATGGATGGGTTAGTAAGTTTCTGGATTGATGGTTGTGGATGGATGGATGGATGGATAGGTTTGTGGATGGATAGATGGGTTTGTGGATGGATGAATCTATGGATGGAGGTGCGTGTGAATGGGTGAGTGGATAGTTAGGTGAATGGATGGATGTTCAGATGGATGGATGGATGGATGGATTTGTAGGAGAATGGATGGATAGATGGATGGATCAGTGGGTGTTTTTTTGGATGGATGGAAGGATTTATACAATATACTAGTATAGGATAGATAGACGGATGGATGGATGGACGGATGAATGGATGGATGGATGATCGGACGGATGGACAGATGGACGGATGGATGGATGGACGGATGGACAGATGGATGGATGGACGGACGGATGTACGGACAGATGGATGGATGTACGGATGGATGGATGGGGTTAGAACATGATATTGGTTACGATGTAAGTAATAGACAATTAATAGATTACTTAGATAATAGATTGAACAGTAGAATGATAGATGGACAGATGGATGGATGGAGGGAGAGAGAGAGAGAGAGAGAGAGAGAGAGAGAGAGAGAGAAAGTTAACCAAGCATCTATCTATCGGTCTATCAAGTATGGGGAATATGGTAGCGTTATGGAGGTAAGCACATGGAACGATGAATAGATAGATAGATAGATGGAAGGATGGACAGAAGGATGGACAGTAGGATGGACAGAAGGATGGAGAGAGAAGAGAGAAGACTGAGAGCGGGTGAAGGTGTGGATGTAATTACATGAGGAATGAAGATGAGATTAGTCCGGGAGATGATGGAGAAGCTACCATACTTACCACTGCTCCGAGCTGTCCAGGAGGGCCTGGTGGTCCCTGCGACACACACACACACACACACACACACAACCTTGACATGTATCTTCTCACCTTGCATATATACTTACATGTGCATGCATTAGTATGGATGTGTGTGTGTGTGTGTGTGTGTACGAACAGCTGGTCCAGTGGTTCCCTCTCCAGGAGAGCCTCTGTCTCCTGGCATCCCCTGTATTCCTGGATTTCCTGGTGGGCCCTAAACACACACACACACACACACACACACACACGAAATACAGTGTATTTCTACAAAGCCAGCTCGGTGAAAGATCTCCAAGCCTCAGAAACACCTGTGAGATGAATGTGGAATCTTCCTGCATGTTCTAGAAGTTTAGTACCTTTATTCCCGGGACACCAGGCGTTCCCTGCGCTCCCGAATCCCCCTGGTATTAAACACAGCGGATAAGTGCGGAATACCGAGCAGAACTCATTCACAAATCTCCGTTTAAATTACAGCGCTATACCTTCACTCCTTCTTTGCCTTTCCCCGGTGGTCCTGCTTCACCCCTTAATCCAGGCTCTCCGGGGAGGCCAGGGGGACCAGCGTGACCCTCCTTACCGGCGTCGCCCTAGGAACAAATAAACCAATCATTTAACAACAACAACAACAATAATAATAAATAACAGCCTGCAAACATCACTGCTGTGAGTTAACTCGTGATTAACTGTAATCGCACATCTGTGTTTAATTCTCTAATTAACATGCGCATGGATAAATATGCAGCTTTATGCAAATGTATGATAATTATTATGATAATGATCATTATTATATATCATATATATTATATATTATTAGTATAATTAGGGTATATATATAATTTAATATAATATGTTTCTTTTACAATTCTTTTCACATTATTAATTATTATTATTATTATTATTATTATTATTATTATTATTATTATTATTATTATTATTATTATTATTATTATTATTGCTATTGTTATTAATAATAATAACAATAATAATTGTACAGATGAAGAGAATGAAAAAGAAAAAACATTATATTAAATTGTATATAGACTAATAATAGTAAATAACAACAACAATAACAACAGCAAAAACAATATAAATAATAATACAATAATACTTATATAAATAATTATACATATGAAGAAAATGAAAAAGAAAAACAGAAATATATGAAATTATATATACACTAATTATAATAATAACAACAAGAATAAAAATAAAAAAAATAATAATAATTATTATTATTATCATTATACCTATGAATAAAATGAAAAAGAAAAAACATTATATAAAATAATTATTATATATCTAATATATATATATATATATATATATATATATATAATAAATAACAACAACAACAATAATAATATAATAATAATAATAATAATCTGATAGTGTAAATAAAATTCACAGAATAATGACCTTTTCTCCTTTATGTCCTGCTAGTCCTGGTGGTCCAATACTGCCTGGAATTCCCTGAGGTAAAAAACATGATGATGATGATGATGATGATGATGATGATGATGATGATGATGATGATGATGATGAAGAAGAAGAATAGACATGCTCGTCTCATTAAATCGTATTTGCAATAACGTACCACGTTTGCCGGGGAGGGGGGAGGGCCCCGTAGCCCCTGAGGGCCCGGCAGCCCAGGAGGACCCTGAGAAGTAAACATCAAATCATGAAAAACACGCCGTGCTGCGACACAGGAGATGCAAGCACTTTCAGGATGACATCATACAGATGAAAGAAAGCTTTATGATATTTATATATATATATATATATATATATATATATATATATATATATATATATATATATATATATATATATATATAATTATTAGTATTAGCGCTATACTTTTATCAATTAGAAAGCGAGCATTAATCGATACGCCGAGCTGCCGCACTCGTGTCCTTGAGGGAGGCGCTTAACCCTCTGTACTCCAGGGGGCGCTGTATCAGGGCTGACCCTGCACTCTGACCTCAACAAGCCCCCCCTTTAGACGCATTTTCATGACATCATACAAAAGTGAAAGGAATGTTCGTACGCACCGGTTGTCCGTTAGCACCGGGATCTCCTTTGGACCCTGTGGATCCTTTCTCTCCCTGCACAGACACAATCATCAGACCTCTTAAAAACGATCATGGACGATGTCCTGGTGTTTTATTTATCGCCAGCGTCAAATTAAATCCATTTTACATTTTACACGGTAAACTTACCGAAGGTCCAGTTTGTCCCCGGAAGCCTTGTTCTCCAGGAAGTCCCCTCGGACCCTAAACACACCACCAGAGGACAAAGGTGATGTTTGGGAAAGTCTAACCGCTGAGAGAAAGTGTGAATATTAATCGTGTATATTTATACTGTTTGGCATTCTCAGTTATTATATATACAGAGGCCACTCCTACTGTGATTGACAGATACAGAGGCCACGCCTACTTCGATGTGATTGACAGATACAGAGGCCACTCCTACTATGATTGACACATACATAGGCCACGCCTACTTCGATGTGATTGACAGATACAGAGGCCACTCCTACTGTGATTAGCAGATACAGAGGACACACCTACATCAATGTGATTGACATATACACAGGCCACACCCACTTCAATGTAATTGAGAGATACAGAGGCCACAGCTACTATGATTGACAGATACATAGGCCACACCTAATGTGATTGGCAGGTACAGAGGTCACACCTCCTTCACAGTGACTGACAGATACAGAGGCCACACCTACATCAATGTGACTGACAGATACAGAGGCCACACCTACATCAATGTGATTGATAGATACAGAGGCCACACCTACATCAATGTGACTGACAGATACAGAGGCCACACCTATTGATTGATAGATACATCAATGTGATTGACAGATACAGATACAGGCCACACCTACATCAATGTGATTGATAGATACAGAGGCCACACCTACATCAATGTGATTGACAGATACAGAGGCCACACCTACATCAATGTGATTGACAGATACAGAGGCCACACCTACATCAATGTGATTGACAGATACAGAGGCCACACCTACATCAATGTGATTGACGGATACAGAGGCCACACCTACATCAATGTGATTGACGGATACAGAGGCCACACCTACAGATCAATACATGTGATTGACGGATACAGAGGCCACACCTACATCAATGTGATTGACAGATACAGAGGCCACACCTACATCAATGTGATTGACAGATACAGAGGCCACACCTACATCAATGTGATTGACGGATACAGAGGCCACTCCTACTGAGATTGACACATACATAGGTCATGCCTACTTCAATGTGATTGACAGATACAGAGGCCACACCTACTTCAATGTGATTGACAGATACAGAGGCCACACCTACTGTGATTAACAGATACAGAGGCCACACCTACATCAATGTGATTGACGGATACAGAGGCCACTCCTACTGAGATTGACACATACATAGGTCACGCCTACTTCAATGTGATTGACAGATACAGAGGCCACACCTACTGTGATTAACAGATACAGAGGCCACACCTACATCAATGTAATTGATAGATACAGAGGCCACACCTACATCAATGTGATTGACAGATAAATAGGCCACACCTATGTCACACCTCAATGTGATTGATAGATACAGAGGCCACACCTACTTCAATGTGATTGACAGATACAGAGGCCACACCTACATCAATATGATTGACGGATACAGAGGCCACACCTACATCAATATGATTGACAGATACAGAGGCCACACCTACATCAATGTGATTGACAGATACAGAGGCCACACCTACATCAATGTGATTGACAGATACAGAGGCCACACCTACATTCAATATGATTGACAGATACAGAGGCCACACCTACATCAATATGATACAGATTAACAGATACAGAGGCCACACCTACATCAATAT
>JACRUU010000004.1:25262762-25265262 GCA_030449085.1 Kryptopterus vitreolus | reverse complement strand
CGGATTTCCGGAAGGTCCGGGGGGGCCTGCGGGACCCTAAATACACACACACACACACACACACACACACACACACACACACACACACACACACACACACACACGATTTAAATGTAAAACAAACATGTTATTTAATGCATTATAGAATCCACATTACATAATGCAATACTATCCAGTATTAGTGAAAAAGTTTGAGCACACCTAGTGGTCAGAAGTATTATTACACTCAACGCTTCTGACCGGCACAGCATTCTTACGGTCAGGTGTCCACAAACTTTTGACCGGATAGTGTATATAGGGTGTTACTGCATGCGACGTTGTTGCAAAAGTTTGTACACCCCATTTCCACCTTGATATTCTCTGCTCATGTGTAAAGCACTTTTTATATACGATATTTTATACGCTTTATTTGTTTTTGTGATTTAATAATAAAGTTTTCACTATTTTTTTTATATAAATTAATATTTACAGCGCTGTCATTACCGGGGGTCCAGGAACTCCATCAACTCCAGGAAGTCCTGATTCTCCTCTTTTACCCTGAACAAGAAGGATTCACAATTAGATGAGATCACATGGGGGGGGGGGTTAGAAGGAAAGAGAAAAAAGAAAAGGGAAAAGCAAAGAGAAGAGACAAAAAGAATAGAATAGAAAAGAAAGGATACATAAAAAATAAGGACAGAGGAAAAAATAAAAAGATAAAGACAGAGGAGAATTTTAAAATGAAAATCAGAAATTAAAGAATGTTGACCCGAGGAAGATCGGATAAAGCGGTAGAAGATGAATGAATGAATGAATGAATGAATGACTGGAAAAGGACAAAATCTTTGACTTTGCCTCCACCTGCAGGACAAATATAGTAATTACACGTGTGCTTATCTCAGAGACAACACACACACACACACACACACACACACACACACATACACAAACAGATGAATGCAGAAAACACATACACACAGACACAAACAGATACACACACACACACACACACATACAGATACACACACACAAACAAATACAGAATACACACACACACACAAACACAACCAGATAAACAGCATATACAACACACACAACACAGAACAGATATACACACACACAGACACAAACAGATACACGCAGACAGACACAAACAGATACACACACACACACACACAGACACAAACAGATACAAACCATAAACACACACACACCACACATACACAGACCACACAACACAACACGAACAATACACACACACACACACAACACATACACACAGACACAACACACACACATACACAGACACACACACACAGCATACAACACACAGATATACACACACACACACACACACACAGACACACACACACAAACAGATATATACACACACACACACACAAACACACACACCACAACAACACACACACACACACATACACACACACAGACACACACACACACACAGAACAAACACACACACAAACAGACACACACACACACAAACATACACACACACAAACACATACACACACACACACACACACACATACACACACACACACACAGACACACACACATACACACACACACACACACAAACAGATACACACACACACACACAACACACATATACAACACACACACACACACACACAACACACACACACACACACAAACACACCCGACACAGACCAAACAATCTACCCACACACACATATACAGACACAAACAAACAAACAAACACCACACCACACACACACACACACACACCACACACACACACACACACACACACACACATCCTTTTGTCCGTACTCCCATTCCGGGCTCTCCAGCAGGACCAGGTGAACCCTGATAAACACAATAAACACATTTCATCTTTCTTCTTCTTCTTCCTGCTTTTATCACTGTTTTATTATTTATTATGATTATTTATTATTATTATTATTATTATTCTTTATCTCATCTTTCTGTTTATTGTGAATTTTATTCAAGAAAAGCATAAATTATACAGTAAAATGAGCCATAAAGAAACTCGGATCCTGAACGAGGAGTTTGATATTATTTATTTATTTTATTTCTGCAAAACGTCTCCAAAGACTCGCCATTACGTCCCGAACGCACACAGACACCGTCTTTCCGTCTCTTCTTTAGTCTAGACGACGTGATTTACACACAGAAAGTCTGCCTTTATATATTCTCAAACTTTTATATATAATACACTTATATAAATATATATATATATATACATGAAAAGTAAGAATCTTACAGGAGTCCAGAGTCCTTCAGGTCCAGGAGGACCCGCTGGTCCAGGATACCCGTGAGAAAGAAAGACATAAGAAAAGAAAGAAACGAAAGAAAGAAAGAAAGAAAGAAAGAAAGAAAAGAAGCAAAAGCAAAAAGAAGAAAGCAGAACAACAAACAAGCAAAAAAAAAGGAAAGAAAGAAAAGAAGGCAAAAAGGCAATAAAGAAAGAAAGAATGAAAGGCAAGAAAGAAAGGAACAAACAAACAAACAA
>JACRUU010000004.1:25253291-25262262 GCA_030449085.1 Kryptopterus vitreolus | reverse complement strand
CCAGCCTCTCTACGAGCTCGTCGATTCTTGGCAGCGGGTAGCAGTCGAAGTCCGATACTTGGTTTCCGGAAGTCGTTGCAACAGCCGGAGGGTGCCGTCCGGGGGCGACGACTATCGGGCTGGACCACGGGCTGGACCGGGGTCTGCTTGAATGTTCAATTTTGCCGTCCGCTAGCATTTTGTTTACCTCTTCCTCGATCACACGCCGACGGGCTTCGGGGACCCTGTATGGCCGCTGGAGCACCACCGCTCCCGGGGGTGTCTTTATCTCGTGCTGTACGAGGTGCGTGCGTCCCGGCGTGGCTGAGAAGACGTCGGTGAACTGGCTCAGGAGCTCGGTTACGTCCTGTCGTTGCCAGGTCGGGGTCAGGTCGTCTCCTTTTTCCACCAACATGTACTCCAGGGGTCCTGCTGGGTTTACCGACAGAGGCTGCCAGGGCCATGTTAACCTCGACCCATTTTTTTAAGCAGGTTGACGTGGTAAACCTGAGGTTGCTGCTCTCTTGCCCGGTTGTTGTAGCCGGTAATTTACCGGGCTTGTCTTTTTTAGGACCGTGTACGGTCCCTGCCAACTTGCGAGGAACTTGCAGGCCGAGCTTGGGACCAGGAGTAGGACTTTGTCGCCAGGCTTAAACTCTCTGGGTCGAGCCCGCCGGTTATATGTGCGGCTCTGTTCCGCCTGTGCTTGTTCTAGGTGTTCTCGCACGATCAGTGTTATTTTATCAATGTGGCTTTGTAAGTCCTTCACATACTCTATTACAGAGCGGAACGGAGCGGGCTGTTCCTCCCACGACGACTCTTTCACTACGTCACATTGTGTAAGCCCCGCGGTCTTCTCCCTTCTCCCGAACAGGAGCTCGAATGGGGTGAAGCCAGTCGAATGCCTGCGGTGTTTCCCTGATCGCGAACAGGACGTACGGGAGTAGCAAATCCCAGTTCCTTCCATCCTCATCTACGACGCGCTTGAGCATTCTTTTGAGCGTCTGGTTGAACCGTTCCACGAGACCGTCCGTTTGCGGGTGATACACCGAAGTTCTGATGTGCTTGACCTGTAACAGACGACAGAGGTCCGCCATTAGTTTTGACATGAACGGCGTACCTTGGTCTGTTAGCAGGTCTTTAGGGATCCTGACGCGGCTGAAGAGGAGTATCAGCTTCCTCGCGATGTTTTTTGTGTTCGCCTTCTTCATTGGTACGGCCTCGGGATAACGCGTGGCGTAGTCAACCATGACGAGTATGTACTCGTGGCCGCGGGCTGACTTCGGCAGGGGTCCCACGAGGTCCATTCCCATTCTCTCGAAGGGGACTCCGATGACCGGCAGTGGGATGAGCGGGGCGGGAGGCGGTTTTGTGGGTGCGGTGCGCTGGCAGCGCGGGCAGCTGAGACAGAAGCGTTTGACCTCGGCTTCCATCCCTGGCCAGTGAAAACGGTCCCGGATCTTCTACAACGTGTTTTTGGGGCCTAGGTGGCCCCCCAAGGGGTGTGAGTAATCTAGCTGGATTACTGTATCCGTTTTGCCCCTTGGTACCACCAGGAGGTCACACGGCTGTTCTCGGCAGGTTTGTGTGGTAATATAGCAGCCGGCCCACCGATTTGAAATACGTTTGCGGCATCGGTTGCGGCATCTCCGCGCAGTACCTTGTGCCAGCAAGGTTTCAGCTGCTCATCCTCTCGCTGCTCTCGGGCGAAACTGCCCTTGCGTACGGCCTGGCGATAGAGAGTCGACACCGGGTTATTGTCAGTGTTGCACTCACCGTCATCACCTCCCGCTCCTGTATCGGCGGCTCCTTCCTCCTGGCCCATTAGCGCGCGGCGGCGGGTTTGGTCCTTTTCCACTGGCCCGTCTTCTCTCGGACTCCGGACACCTGGTACCGGGAAACCTGGCCAGTCTCTGCCTATGAGGAGAGGGACAGGGAGACTCGGGACTAGCCCTATAGTTAGCGGCCACTCACCCACGTCATTTGCCAGCCATACTCTCGGACATCCCCGTGTACGCAGGTCACCGGAATGGTTTGCAGTGTTCCTGGATTCCCGGCTCGCACGACCGATGGCCTGGCCAGTGTGACGCTGCTGCCCGAATCTATGAGCGCGGTCACAGTCCTGCCGTTCAGCCTGACTTCCTCGACCAGGTGCACGCGGATCTATAGGGGACATGTATGGTGCATCCCGCCAGCCAGGGCTTCTTCCCCTGTTTTGGTGGCGAGAGTCTCGGGTCGGTGGGCATGGGCTCATTCCACTGTGTCGGCGGCGCGTGGCTGTTATCGGGCCGGGGTCTTCTTGGTCTTTTCGACCAATCGTGGCGTTTGTGCTCTGCGAACGGGTGCGCGTGAGCACGAAGGTCCAGCCGATCAAAGTCGAGCGTGCTGACCGCGCATTCAAGCGCCTACACCACTTCTTTGGGGTTTTTAGGGTCGCGCATGCTCACTGCCTTCCGTTCGTCTGCCGGCAGGGATTTCACGAACTTGTCCATCGCCACCTTCTCTACGCTTCCACTTCCAGCGCCGAGTTCCTCTCTGGTTGGAGCCACCGTTTTGCCGTTCTTAGGAGGTTTTCCATCTCGGCTTTTGGTGCTGCCCCGGTTCTGTACGTCCACTGGTAAAACTCTGTTGCTGCGTTAATGGGAGAAAGTCCGTATTGATCCAGGATCTACTCCTTTTAACGCATCATAATCCATCGCGGAGTCCGGTGGGAGGCTGTAATATGCCAGCTGCGCCTTTCCTGAATCCTTCCCCGCGAGGAGGGGGGCTATCAGTCTAGCCCATGCACGTTTCAGCCAGTCCTCCCATACCGCAATGCACTCGAAGAGGTGCAGGAATGATCGTCGGACGGTGTCATGTTTGGCCATGATCGTCGCTGTGCACTGTCATTTTGGCCATGAGTCGCTGTGCTCATGGGGGTTGTGGGGGGGTTGTGGTACTGTCCTGCCTCATCTCCAGGATCTCATTCGTGGCCGCTTGCACACCTCTAGCTATTTCCTGGGTCACCGTCTGCTTTGTTGCAGGAGGTGCTGCAGTATCTGCTCCATGGTGCGTGTCGGAGTGGAGGTTCTCCAATCTGTGTTCTCAGGCTCGCTTCTCCACCAATGTAGCGACCCGCTCTACCTTTGAGAACACAGCACCAGACAGAGACAAGATTTATAGGGTGAACAACCAGCACACGTGCGTATTTATTTACAGTGAGGGGGGGTGTGGTGCGAAGGAAGGTGGTTATAGTCCTCTGAGCGCGTTGCCCGTGTATTCCGCGGCGTTTTCCTTCCGAAGCCGAGGGCGGTTTAACGACGCGGTGTCCTTTCGTTTCACCCGGGAGCTCGAACCTTTTCGGAGCGGAGTGAGGCGATCCTGCTGCCGCCTGGGGAGAGACGTGGCGCGTTCGTCGTCCTCGCTGCTGCTGTCCGTGCCGCCTAAGGGAAACAAAGTTTACACGTGAGAAAACCTTCCGACCTTTCATTACCTCCTCTCCCTTCCTCGTGCTTCTGTGCTCCTTTTATACGGTCAGATCTCCTCCAAGAGGGTGAAGGGGGGTTGATTAGGTGATTGCGTCCCAGCCGCGTTCCATCTTGTGGGACCGCCCCCTGGCCATGTGCTCTCTGCTTTTCCACAACACGGTGCTGAAGTGGCGCTGTCCTTTCAGCACCCCATGGGGTAGTGGTGCTCGGAGCGCTTTTCTCGGTTTCGGCGGGCGGCGCGTTGTCACAATATATATATATATAATATATTATATAAATGTGTGTGTATGTGTATATATATATATATATTGTATGTAATTTGTATGGTATGTATATATTATAATATATACGGTATGTATGGTATATTGTTTATTTATATGTTTATGTATGGTATATATTATATATATATTATATATTATATATATATATATATATATATATATATATATATATATATATATATATATATATATGTTTGTATGGTATATGTATGTTGTGATGGGTATGGATTCCATCCAGTGTTCCTGCCTTAATGCCCATAGACGCCTGAGATAGGCAGACTCCCGAGACTCCCCGTGACCCGAGGTAAGATCGGATATGAGGTAGAAGAATGAATGAGAATGAATGTTAGATGTTATAATTATATACATTTCTCTCAAAATTGTCGCCCTTTAATAACATTATTGATTATTTTCATATGTATTTCATTATACTCTGTAAATTATTCCTTTATATATTAATTACTTGTTAATGACAATTTTATTTGTTTTGTTGGTTTGAAAGTGTAAAATATGGGACGTGGCCCCTTTAAGAATTGTGTTCCGGTTGCTTTTCCATATAAACTGGTGATACGGTGTTTAGGTTATACGGAAGCGCTTATATTGCGTTCAGTAAAAATGCGCTTTATTGCAGTAATACGGATTTGGGAATGCGATGCGCTTGCGTAAGGTTCCATACGGTAATATACGCTAATATCGTGAGGAGATCGTACCTGTTGTGAATGCGCGGATAGTAGGTATAATACAAATGCATCATCATTAAAATGCTAATTTTACGGCTAAAGCTTGATTGTCTCCTGATGTTTCCAGATGTTTGTTGTGATGTGGGCGATGGCTGCTGTACATGGAGCATTCTGTATGTAATTCTGTACGTGACAGATTTCTCCTGCAGATAGACCGAGTTTGGCGCTGTGCAGGAGAGAGACTGCTTCTGGGATCTCCTGCTGTTCTCCACAACCTTTCCTTCTTTTACTTTAAATATATTTTCGGGACTCATGCTGTTGCTCTGAAAGGCTTCTAAATGACAGGTTACACGGGTTAAAGACCCTCCCTGACGCCCGTGTTGCTCCGGTACAGCAGCGATGAGTCGCAGTGTGGGCCACGGACTCTCTCTCTCTCTCTCTCTCTATCTCTCTCTCTCTCTTTCTTTCTGTTTGCAGACAATTTATTTCAACAGAACATTCACTCTCTGAGACAGAGAATATATGTAATAATTCATCTCAAGTTTCTAGATGATAGATAGATAGATAGATAGATAGATATATAGATATAGATAGGATAGATAGATAGATAGATAGATAGATCCTAGAATAAGAAAATGGACAGACAGATAATCAGACAGACATACATACAAACAGTCAGACGTACAGACAGACAGGACAGACAGACAGATAGATGATAGATAGATAAGATAGATAGAGATAGATAGATAGATAATAGATAGATAGATAGATAGATAGATAGATAGATCGATAGATAGATAGATATAGACAGATATGTCATGTAAGCATTTTACACCAAATCATCATCGTTTTCTACGTCTTAAAATAAAGTGTCAAATATATTACATTCAAGAAGTGATAAAAAGTGATAAAAAGTGATAAGAAGTGATAAAAGTGATAGGAAGTGATAAGAAGTGATAAAAAGTGATAAAAGAAGTGATAAGAAGTGATAAAGAAGAAGTGATAAAAAGTGATAAAGAAGTGATAGAAGTGAAAAGTGATAGAAGTGATAGGAAGTGATAAGAAGTGACAAGAAGTGAAAAAGTGATAAAAAGTGATAAGAAGTGATAAGAAGTGATAAAAAGTGATAAAAAGTGAATGATAAGAAGTGATAAAGTGATAAGAAGTGATAAAAAGTGATAAAAAGTGATAAAAGTGATAAGTGATAAAAAGTGATAAGAAGTGAAGTGATAAAAAGTGATAAAAAGTGATAAAAAGTGATAAAAAGTGATAAGAAGTGATAAAAAGTGATAAAAGTGATAGTGATAGAAGTGATAAGAAGTGATAAAAAGTGATAAGAAGTGAAGTGATAGGAGTGATAGTGATAGGAAGTGATAAGAAGTGATAAGTGATAGAAGTGATAAGAAGTGATAAGAAGTGACAAGAAGTGATAAAAAGTGATAAAAAGTGATAAGAAGTGATAGGAAGTGATAAGAAGTGATAAGAAGTGAGGTGATAAAAAGTAAAAAGTGATAAGAAGTGATAGGTGATAAAGAAGTGATAAAAAGTGATAAGAAGTCAAGAGTGATAAAACGTGAAAAATTGATAAGTGTGATAAAGTGATAAAGTGATAGGAAGTGATAAGAAGTAAAAAGATAGATACGCAGTGGTAAGAAGTGATAAGAAGTGACAAGAAGGATCACAAGTGATAAAAGTCATAAAAAGTGATAAAAGTGATGAAAGAAGTGATAAAAAGTGATAAAAAGTGATAAGAAGTGATAAGGAAGTGATAAGAAGTGACAGGAAGTGATAAAAAGTCAAAAAAGTTATAAGAAGTGATAAAAAGTGATAAAAAGTGATGAAAGACGTGATTGAACGTGATCATTGGTACAAACACAAATAAACACATTTGTATTTCAAGCAGTAAATTTTGCCTTCCTCCTCCTTTAACCCCTTTTTTCTCTTGTTCAGCCTCACAGACGTCCTCCTCCTCTTCCTCCTCCTCGTCCTCCTCCTCCTCATCCTCCTCTTCCTCCTCCTCGTCCTTCCTCCTCTTCCTCCTCCTCGTCCTCCTCCTATCTTCTTCCTCCTCCTCATCCTCCTCTTCCTCCTCCTCCTTCCTCCTCCCTCGTCCTCCCTCCGCATTCCTCCTCCTCCTCCTCTTGTCCTCCTCCTCTTCCTCTCCTCCTCTTCCTCTTCCTCCTTCCTCCTCTCCTCCTCCTCTCCATCATCCTCCTCCTCCTTCCTCCTCTTTGTCCTCCTCCTCCTCCTCCTCTTCCTCCTCCTCGTCCTCCTCCTCTCCTCCTCCTCGTCCTCCTCCTCTCCTCCTCCTCAGAAGGTATTGTGTAACGTCGCTCATCAGAGCACGTCGCTCATCAGAGCACAATGAGTGGGTGATTTATTTATTTATTTTTTGCCGTTTCCGGTTGAGTATGAATCAGTCTGTATTCTACGAGTGAGTGTGAGAAATGCAATCATACTATATTATATAATATACTGCTGATCTGTCAGCACCATATCATCATCATCATCATCATCATCATTCCCAAACAGCAGAACATGGAGGTTTTAATGACAGAAAATGTAACGTATAATGTTCTACAAGTAAATCTTACAACAATAACACAAAAACATATAAGAAAATATGAGCGACGATTTGATTATTCAGCGTTGACTTCGAAATGCTAGCTCGTTTAGAGAGACGAGTGTTTAGACACTAAAAATGCCCATTTTGGGGCATTTTTTTCAGGAAGGGGCGGGGCCAGTGACGGATGTGACATCATCAAATTATCCAGCATCCGACTCCTGTCGATGTTCCGAGCGTTTAGACATGTCACATGACCCTGTTTCCCCTTTTTTCCTTGTTTCCGAGTTTCTCCGTTTTGCATATTTTTTCACGTTTGCGGTTACGTGATGCCATGCGTCCGTCACGACCTACTCCATCTCACCTACGTGTGGATATGTCAAATGTGCATGTTCGGGCGAAGGAGCAAGGGTGTCTGCCAAATGCTCTAAATGTAGTTAGATAGATAGATAGATAGATAAAACCCCCCTCGGTAAATACACGGTGGGATACACCGCCCTCTAGTGGCGGGATGCCGTCACTTCACGGGTAACGTAGTCACGTGCATTGTGAGAGACGTAGTTTATTATCACTGCATGCTTTAAATGCATTTTTAAGGCAACATTTTAAGCGGTAAAAATAACGTGAACAATATCAATAACTATACGAGATATTTAATACAGGGTTTTTTTTAATCCCGGTATAAAACGGAAGAGCAGGGTATTTTAGAAGAGAGGAGAAGGTGTGTGTGTGTGTGTGTTGGGGGGGGGGGTGGGTATAAATGAAAATAACGTGTCGGCCTCGAGTGGCGATTTAAAATCAATAACGCTGACAACAATGAATCAGTAAACAGATAGACGGTTCCAGCTGGGTGGGTCTGACAGAACACATTCGAAATAATTCAGCCTGATGTTTCATGCTAAGCATGCCGGCGCGGGTTTGCGTACGGCTGAACGGATCCGCACGCGTCCCGGAGACTGCTGAAACGGCCGAAACCAGCGTTCGCCTACGATTATAGTAAAGCGGGGCAAAAAATATTCGTTAGCGTGAAAACGTGGATCGAATTTGCACCGTTTCTGTTTACGTAAACCACTCCGTGCTTATTTATTTATTTATTTATATTATTTATATATAACAAAACCCTGTGAAGAAAAGTCATTTCTTTACATGTCCCAGTTTGCTTAGAAGCTGGCCATGATACAGCGCCCCCTGGAGGACCGTGCTCTTTAATCCACTCCCTCTGAATCTTCTCTTTTTTTTCCGGCCCGCGCCTTCTCTCTCGCGGGTCGTGGGGAGTCTGTGTCTATCTCAGGGGTCTTTCCGGCGTCAAGGCAGGATACACTCCTGGATGGAATGCCAACTCGTCACACACACACACACACACACACACACACACACAACAACACACATCACTACACACACACACACACTACACACACATTCATACACTAGGGACAATTTTCCAAGCTGCCAATCAACCTACCGTGCATGTTTTTGGACCGGGGAGGAAACCGGAGAACCCGGAGGAAAAACCCCCTGAGGCACGGGGAGAACATGTAAACTCCACACACACATGGCCGAGACGGGAATCGAACCCGGGCCCTGGTGGTGTGAGGCGAACGTGCTAACCGATAGAATAGATAGATAGATAGATAGATAGATAGATAGATAGATAGATAGATAGATAGATAGATAGTAGATAGATAGATAGATAGATAGATAGATAGATAGATAGATAGATAGATAGATAGATAGATAGATAGACAGATAGAAGACAGACAGACAGACAGACAGACAGACAGACAAACAGATAGATAGATAGATAGATAGATAGATAGATAGATAGATAGATATAGATAGGTAGAATAGATAGATAGACAGACAGACAGACAGACAGACAGAAGACGGACAGGTAGATAGAGAACATGCAAACTCCACACACACATGGCCGAGACGGGAATCGAACCCGGACCCTGGCGGTGTGAGGCGAACGTGCTAACCGATAGATAGATATATAGATAG
>JACRUU010000004.1:25238291-25248291 GCA_030449085.1 Kryptopterus vitreolus | reverse complement strand
GTCTAAATTATATCGTATTACAGGGAATATAGGGATTAAAAAATCTATCTATCTATCTATCTATCTATCTATCTATCTATCTATCTATCTATCTATCTATCTCTATCTATCTATCTATCTATCTATCTATCTATCTATCTGTCTGTGTCTATCTATCTGTTTATCTATCTATCTATCTATCTATCTGTCTGTCTGTCTGTCTGTCTATAGTCTGTCTATCTGTCTACTGTCTATCTGTCTGTCTGTCTATCCTACCTACCTATCCCTATCTGTTTGTCGGTCTATCTGTCTATCTATCTATCTATCTATCTATCTATCCTACTACCTACCTACCTACCTACCTACCTACCTACCTACCTACCTTCCTGTACGTCTGTCTGTCTGTCTGTCAGCTTCTGTCTGTCTGTCTATCTATCTGTATCCTGTCTCTGTCTGTCTGTCTGTCTCTGTCTCTTTCTTGTCTGTCTGTCTCTTGTCTGTCCTCTTGTCTGTCTATTTCTTATTCTGTCTTTTTTCTTTTTCCAGAATTGGTTCAAAACATAAATACAACAACAACAACAACAACACAACAACAACAACAACTACTATTAGTACTACTAGCAATACTACTACTACTACTACTACTAATAATAATAACCATAACAATAATAACAAATAATAATGATAATAAGAATAATAATCAATTACCAATAATAATAATAATAATAATAATAATAATAATAATAATAATAATAATAATCATAATAATAATAATAGATAATAATAATAATAATAATAATAATAATAATATAATAATAATAATAAACTAATAATAATAATAATAATAATAATAATAATAATAATACCACAACAATAATAATAACAATATAATGAATAATAATAACAAATAATGAATAATAATAATAATAATAATAATAATAATAATAATAATAATAATAATAATAATAATAATAATAATAATAATAATAATAATAATAATAATAATAATAATAATAATAATATAATAATAATATAATAATAAAGTGAGGCTTGTATCGTGGACCTCCGTGGCTGTACTGCCGGACGTGACTCTGACGGATCGGACGCAGGAGTGAAATATTTATTCACCCTGAAAAAACAAACTGAAGGTTTCTCTTTCTCCTTTTGGCAGTTTGAATGATGGCAGCACTGCTGATCGCTTCACTGCTCTGTGCTTATCACACAAATCACTCTAGACTGCGGCGAGGAGAAGAAGAAGAAGAAGAAATCAGAATAGCAGTGTGAGTCGTCGGCTCGTGTGGAAGTCGGACGGTGGAAACAGTGCATTCACATGCACTCCGGAATCTCAGGATAGAATTTCGCCTCATTATATCCTTTAATGACTGACGAAGAAAATACATTGTTTGTTTGCAACATTACTGTATGGAATACTGAAAATAAGGGATAAATAAATGAACAGGAAAAGATGCCATGAGTAAGTGAATAAGTTTGATAGTGAATGGATGGATGGATGGATGGATGGATGAAAAATTTGAAGAATGTGAATGAATGAATGAACCAGGAAATATTTTAATGAAAATGGAACTGACAGCAAAGTAATGAAAATGAACAGTCAGGAAAGTGACGATCACATGACTAATTGAATGAATGAGGGAGTGCGAAAGAATAATGGATGGATGGATGAGCAAGTTAAAAATCTAATGAATGAATGAATTAATGAAATGTTGAAGAATGATATTTTATTATAATGACAGGAAAATGATGATAACGAATATGGATGGATGTATTGATGGATGGATGATAAGCAAGTTCACCATCTATAAATGAAAACATGAATGTAGGAGAATTAAACATCAAAACACTACATGATTAAATTAACTGCTTAATACATTGTTGAATAGATGAATGGATGAATAAGCAAGAAAAAATACATATATACATACATATAAGTGAATGAATGAATGAATGAATGAATAAATGAATGATAATGATAGTGGAATAATGACAATGATGAATGAATGGATATATGACGGATGGATCAGCGAATAAAAAGCTATAAGTATAGGGTATCAATTAAAGAAAACCATAAATAAATAAATGAACTGATACATTAATTGATTGATAAATAGATAGACAGACAGACATGCAGACAGACAGATGTATAGACAGACAGATGTCTAGATAGATAGATGGATGGATGGATGGATGGATGGATGGACAGACAGACGGACGGACAGACAGATAGATAGATAGACAAACAGACAGACAGACAGACAGATAGACAGATAGTAGATAGGATAGATAGATAGATAGAAAAATAGACAGATAGACAGACAACAGACAGACACAGGATATAGATAGACAGACAGACAGACAGACAGAGACAGATAGATAGATAGATAGATAGATAGATAGATAGATAGATAGATAGATAGATAGATAGATAGATAGATAGATAGATAGATAGACAAACAAATACAGACAGATACAGACAGACAGATAGATAGACAGACATACGATAGACACAGACAGACAGATAGACAGACAGACAGACAGACAGACCGATAGATAGATAGATAGATAGATAGATAGATAGATAGATAGATAGATAGATAGATAGAATAATAGATAGATAGATAGAAGATAGATAGATAGATAGAGACAGATAGATAGACACAGACAGACAGATAGATAGATAGACAGACAGATCAGATAGATAGATAGACAACATAGATAGATAGATAGATAGACAAACAGACAAACATAGAGATAGACAGACAGATAGATAGACAGACAGACAGACAGACAGACAGACAGATAGATAAACACACAGATAGACAGACAGATAGATAGATAGATAGATAGATAGATAGATAGATAGATAGATAGATAGATAGATAGATAGAAACTGCATAGTTTACCTAAAGAATGAATGAATGAAAGATTAAGGAAATTAAGGAACAAACAAAATGAAGAAACATATAAATAAAAGGTAAATAATGAAAATAAATAAAATCATCCAGTCATTTTCTAGATTTTGCACAAAATTATTAAAAAATAAATAAAATAAAATAATAATAATAATAATAATAATAATGTACCACATTTCAAAACCCTGCACACATGTGTGACACTACAATAGTGTTGTTTATAGAATGCACAAGGCCCTAATGACAACTGACATAAACCTTTATAAACATTTGTCTAATTCCAACTACTAATAACATCAAAATGGACTGGACTGCCGCCACTATATAACTGCTAATGAACTGTCACTTTATAACACTGCATGGTTATGTATGTGGACTCTATGCAAGGTCATGTCTGAATGTAATTACAATTGATCTCCCATCATATTATGGCAGCTTTATTTAACCAGTGAGCGCCTGTCATACAACATACTATAACAATTAGCAAGAGCTAGCAGGTGACATAACCTGTCATAACATGACACGTTATCACGCCTGCTGTCACCCCGCTTCCAATGCACTAATATACGTAATAGTAACTCTAGGATTGGATTTTATTTTCAAATCAATGTAATAGATTAAATGTACACACTCATGTCTACTGCTGGTGTGGAAGACCTTTTTCCAAACAGGAAGTGCTTCTGTACGCCTGATCCAGCATGGAAATGATATAAACGTCTTTTCTTGCTGACCTCGAATCCATCCAAACAATCAATCTAACAAATGTAAATAGACCTTTCGTTTAATGATGCTGATTTAACTCTTCACAAAATCCATCACATAATGGATGAAAGAAATGAGAGAAAAAAGAAACAGATAGCAAAGGAAATGAGAGAAGAAAGAAAGAAAGATATAGCAAGAGACATGAGAGAAGAAAGATCAAAGAAAGAAAGAAAGAAAGAAAGGAAGATACAGAATGAGACATGAGAGAAGAAAGAAAGAAAGCAAGAAAGAAAGAAAGAAAGATACGTCATGATAACATGAAGAATGAAGAAATAAATAAAGAAAGAAAGATACAGCATGAGACATGAGAGAAGAAAGAAAGAAAGAAAGATACAGCATGATACATGAGTGAAGAAATAAAGAAAGAAAGAAAGATACAGCATGAGACATGAGATAAGATAGAAAGGAAGGAAGAAAGAAAGATACAAATGAGACATGAGAGAAGAAAGAGACAGTATAAGAAATGAGAAAAGAAAGAAAGAGATAGCATACAAATGAGGAAAAGAAAGAAAGAAAGAAAAAGAAAATAAGAAAAAGGGACGGAGTAAGAAATGAGAAAAGAAAGAGATAAAGTGAAAAGAAGGAAAGTAGAGAAAGAAAATAAAGAAAGAAAGAAAGAAAGGAAAATGAGAAAAGTAAGAAATCAGAAGAGAAAGAAAAAGTGACAGAAGCAAAAACAAAAAACAAATTGAAAAGGAAGAAAGAAAGAAAGAAAGAAAGAAAGACAGAAAGAAAGAAAGAAAGAAAGAAAGAAAGAAAGAAAGAACGAAAGAAAGAAAAAGAAAAAGGGGGTAGAGAGTAAGAAAAGAAAAAGAAAGAAAAGAAAGTAAGAAAGAATAAAGAAAGAAAGAAAGAAGAAAGAAAGAAAGAAAGACAGCATGAGACATGAGATAAAAAAGAAGAAAGAAAGAAAGAGACAAGACAAGAAGAAGAAGAAAGAAAAAGAAACAAACAAGAGACTAGAAAGAAAGAAAGAAAGAAAGAAAGAAAGAAATAAAGAAAGAACCAGATCATGAACATGAGAGGAAGAAAGAAAGAAAGAAAGAAAGATACAAGCATGAGACATGAGAGAAGAAAGAAAGAAAGAAAGATACAGCATGAGACATGAGAGAAGAAAGAAAGAAAGAAAGAAAGAAAGAAAGAAAGAAAGAAAGAACGAAAGAAAGATAAGATGAGACATAGGAGACGTAAAGTAAAGAAAGAAAGAAAGAAAGAAAGAAAGAAAGATACAACATGAGACATGGAGACGAGAAAGAAAGAAAGATACAACATGAGACATGAGACGAAAGAAAGAAAGAAAGAAAGATGAAAAAGAAGAGAAAGAAAGATACAATGTGAGACATGAGAGGGAGGTGGTGGCTTAGTGGTTAAGGTGTTGGACTCTGGACCAGAAGATCATGGGTTCTAACCCCACCACCACTAAGCTACCACTAGTGGGCCCTTGAGCAAGGCCCTTAACCCTCAATTGCTCAGTTGTAAGTCGTTCTGGATAAGGGCGTCTGCCAAATGCTGCAAATGTAAATGTAAATGAGAGAAGAAAGAGACAGTATAAGAAATGAGAAAAGAAAGAAAGGGATAGCATACAAATGAGGAAAAGAAAGAAAGAAAGGAAAATGAGAAAAGTAAGAAATCAGAAGAGAAAGAAAAGGTGACAGAAGCAAAAACAAAAAACAAATTGAAAAGGAAGAAAGAAAGAAAGAAAGAAAGAAAAAGAAAAAGGGAGAGAGAGTAAGATATGAGAAAAGAAAGTAAGAAAGAAAGTAAGAAAGAAAGATACAGCGTGAGACATGAAAGAATAAAGAAAGAAAGAAAGAAAGAAAGAAAGAAAGAAAGAAAGAAAGATACAGCATGAGACATGAGAGAATAAAGAAAGAAAGATACAACATGAGACATGGGACAAAAGAAAGAAAGATGCAACATGAGACATGGAGATGAGAAGAAAGACAGAAAGAAAGATACAACATGAGACATGAGAGAAGAAAGAGACAGTATAAGAAATGAGAAAAGAAAGAAGGAGATAGCATACAATTGAGGAAAAGAAAGAAAGAAAGAAAAAGAAAATAAGAAAAAGGGACAGAGTAAGAAAAGAGAAAAGAAAGAGATAAAGTGAAAAGAAGGAAAGTAGAGAAATATAGAAAGAACGACAAATGAGAAAAATAGGAAATCAGTATAGAAAGAAAAATGAGAAAAGAAAGAAAGAAAGTGAAAATAAGGAAAGAAAGAGACAGTATAGGAAATGAGAAAAAGAAAGAATGAGATAGCATAAGAATTGAGAAAAAAAAAGTAAAAAAAATGAAAAAGTAGAGAAAGAAAGAAAGAAAAGAAGAAAGACAAATGAGAAAAGTAAGAAATCATAAGATGAAGAAAAAGTGACAGAACTAAGAAAAGCAAAAACAAAAAAAGAAAGTAAGCAAAATGAAGGAAAGTAGAGAAAGAACTGTAAATAGAAAGAAAGACAGAAAAAAGTTAAAGGAATGAAAGCAAAGAAAGAAAGAAAGAAAGAAAGAAAGAAAGAAAGAAAGAAAGAGAAGAAAAAGAAAAAATATGAGAAAAGAGTAAGTAAGAAAGAAAGAAAGAAAAAGACAGTGAAAGAAAATCAAGAAAGACGAAAGAAAGAAAGAAAGAAATGAAAAGAAAGAAGGAAAGAAAGAAAGAAAGAAAGAAAGAAAGAAAAAAGAAAGATAAATGAAAGAAAGAAAAAGAAAGTGAAAAGAATGAAAGCAAAGAAAGAAAGAAAGAAAGAAGAAAGAAAGACAGAAAGAAAGAAGAAGAAAAAGAAAAAGGGAGAGAGAGTAAGATATGAGAAAAGAAAGAAAGAAAGTAAGAAAGAACGAAAAAAGAGAAAAAAAAAAAACGAAAAAGGGAGAGATAGAAATGAGAAGTAAGTCAGAATGAAAAAAGAAAGAATGAAAGAAAGAAAGAAAGAAAGAAAGAAAGAAAGAAAGAAAGAAAGAAAGAAAGAAAGAAAAAAAGGGAGAGTAAGATATGAGAAAAGAAAGAAAGAAAGAAAAAGAAATGGAAAAGAATGAAAGCGAGGAAAGAAAGACAAATCAGAAAAGAAAGAAAGAAAGAAAGAAAGAATGTGACGTTTTCTTACTGACCTCGATTCCATCCAAACAATCAATCAAACAAATGTAAATAGACGTCTCAAAGACATCCGGAAACATTCTACTCTGGTCATGACCTCATAAGGCTGTCCTGGTCCCCATAAACCCAGCAATTTGAAAACAAACACACTGCACATTCTGGTTCATGTCCATCCCAGTCATCCAGTCACGGATTCTAGGAAGAAAAGAAAAGCTATAAAGTAACACGTTATGGAGTTTGATACATGATAAAGGCTTAAATTACCAATTGCTGTGAAACTCTTGATCCCTTTACTTGCTTTAGTCTCTGATTTTGTTGGACTCCCGTAAAGCGAATGCCCTGGAATTCTTCGAAAAGGAATCGACATAACGCTGGGTACAATAAGATGACCGTGAACCCAAAGAGGAACTCGGTTTATCGTCCAAAAAAATGTCTTCGTAAATTCCAGAGGCGGACAAAGAAAGCACGAGTATGATTGCATGGAAGCAAATGATTTCTCTGTATTAATTATATAAATAACTTAACTCAGCGTTTCAGAGATTTTTAGGTGGTTCAGCACTGACTGAACACATCTGGTTTGACAATCAAGTTGAAAGAACGCAAGTTCTTCGTCGGGGAAATGATGTGCCCGGATTAATACATTGATACATGACCGATACATGATTAATACATGACCGTACTGGGGTCCCAAGATGGTTGGGACATAAGGACGTATGGAGGACATAAGGTCTCTTTAAGGTCTCTTATAATATCAAAGAGGACGTCGCTCCAACTGACACCTCCAGCAGAGGACGTCGCTCCACCAGACACCTCCAGCAGAAGACGTCACTCCACCTGACACCTCCAGCAGAGGACGTCGCTCCACCTGACACCTCCAGCAGAAGACGTCGCTCCCCCTCACACCTCCAGCAGAGGACGTTGCTCCAACTCACACCTCTGCAGAGGACGTTAATCCAAGTCACAGTGTTGCGGAGGAGGTCACGCCAAATCACACAAATCACACACGTCGCTCCAACTCAAACCTCCAGCATGGGACGTCGCTCCAACTCAAACCTTCATGGAGGACGTCGCTCCAACTCACACCTCCGCAGAGGACATCGCTCCAACTCACACCTCCGCAGAGGACATCGTTCCAACTCCAACCTCACACCTCCGCAGAGAGCGTTGCTCCAACTCACACCTCCGGCAGAGGACGTTGCTCCAACGCACAGCTATGCAGAGGAGGTCGCTCCAAATCACACCTCCTCAGAGGACGTTGCTCCAACTCACACCTCTGGCAGAGGAGATCGCTGAAACTCACACATCCGCAGAGGACGTCACTCCAACTCACACCTCCTCAGAGGGTGTTGCTCCAAATCACACCTTCTCCGAAGAGGTCGTCACTCCAACACACACCTCCACAGAGAACGTCACTCCAACTCACACCTCCACAGCGGGTGTTGCTCCAAATCACACCTCCGAAGAGGGCCGTCACTATCCAACACCAACTCAAGACAGGATGGTGTTGCTTTCCAAATCCTGCACACGCGTCGAAGAAGGGCGTTCACTCGCGAAACTCATGTCGACACCTAACCCCTCCACAGAGACCCGCTCGAATCACAGGACAACTTAATTCCTCCACAGAATGGGTGTTTCTCCAACTCATGCACCTCCGCAGAACTTTTTTTTCCCCCTCTTCCAACTGCACACCCTCTGGAGAGGACGTCGCTCCAACTCACACCTCTGAAGAGGGCGTCACTCCAACACACACCTCCGCAGAGGGCGTTGGTCCAACTCAAACCTTCGTGAGGACGTTGCTCCAACTCACACCTCCGCGAGGACGCGCTCCAACTCACAACTCCCACAGAGAGCGTGCTTGCAACATACAACTCCGCAGAGAGCGTTGCTCCAACTCACACCTCCACAACGGCGTTGCTCCAACTCACACTTTCAGCAGAAGACGTTGCTCCAAATCACACCTCTGCAGAGGACATCGCTCCAACTCACACCTCCACAGAGGGCCTCGCGCCAACTCACACCTCCGGCAGAGGGCCTCGCGCCAACTCACACCTCCGCAGAGGGCCTCGCGCCAACTCACACCTCCGGCAGAGGGCGTTGCTCCACATTATCACATCTGCAAGAAGGCCTTGGTGAATATCAGATACCGATAACCAGAGGACAGCCCCCATACAGTTCTGGCCTTTCCTGACTGGCAAGGCATTGCACCCAGCGCCGGTCCACCTCAAGCGCCACTCTGTTCCCTGCTGGCACCCAACCCTTCATCATTTTATTATCTGTCAATCTTAGGTGCTTTTATCCGGGTACTAGGTTTTTCTCCAGAAATACATATTTTTAAGATTTCTCCCATGTTCTGTCCCCCAAGTCTTTGAACATCATAGTCCAGGGTGAAAACCTACTTGTTTAACCAAGCTTTCAGTGAATAGTCCCGCTTTAGATAAAGGAGTAGATCTGGGGGACACATCTGGGGGACACATGGATGTTGTGTATTATAGTGACCTGGTGTGTTTAGTTGCTGTCACTCAGGTTTGTGGTGGTAAGAGTGACTGATTGTTTACATGTCAGAAAGCCCCTGATTCTCCTTTTTGTCATGCTGTTATAGTTAATCCTGCCGGAGTCCACGTCTGCACTCGACACTACATATACACACTCCCATACTGCAACCATGACCGTGACTAACCACTCTTTTTTTCTCTTCTTCTTTCTTTCTTTCTTCTCTCTTTCTTTCCCCTCTCTCTCCGTTGAGTTCCATGTCCCACTGCTGAGCTGCCAGTGACCCAACCCCCTCTGCACCTGTCCTGTCCGGACCTCCTGGTGACTCCGCCCCCCCGCTTGATGACGCCTCAATAAACATCCTCAAACCACAAACACAACTGTCAACCCAAATGAGGATGTGGTTCTCTGTCGAGTTCCTTCCTGTTCTGTCTTTCTTTCTTTTTTTCTTTTTTTTCTTTTTTCTTTTTCTTTTCTTTTTTTCCTTTCCTTTCTTTCTTCTTTCCTTCCCTCCTTTCTTTCGTTCTTTCTTTCTTTTCCATTGCACTCACTTTGTTTCTTTCTTTCTTTTCTCTTTCTTTCTTTCTTTCTTTCTTCCTCCTTTCTTTTTTTTTCTTTTCTTTTTTTTCTTTCTTTCTTTCTTTCTTTCTTTCTTTCTTTTCCATTGCTCTCACTTTCTTTCTTTTTCTTTCTTTTTCCTTCCTTTTCTGATTTGTCTTTCTTTCTTTCTTGTCTTCTTTCTTTCTTTCTTT
>JACRUU010000004.1:25214643-25237791 GCA_030449085.1 Kryptopterus vitreolus | reverse complement strand
TCTAGCTCAGGCTCCCATACGTGGCTCCGCCCCCACATTTGATCCCGCCCCTTTTCAATAATGCCAGAGACTTGTTTTGAAAATGTAATTATAATATATGCGTAAAGGATTCATTGGTCCGAAGTGGAAGGAATAGAGACAAACAACATCCGTTCGGTATCTCAGTGTGGGAATCGCCTCGCCCAATCACACCACGCCTGTCGGAATGACAGACCAATCACGGCAGGACGCCGGAGTCCCGCCTCCCTAGTGGATATGTGCCCCGGCGCTTTCCTTCCCTCATACTAGATTGTTTACTATTTTATTCATACTGGATTTTTTCATATGTATATTTAAGTTTTGTCCCTCCTCCAAACACGTTTATGCATAAATGTGTTATTTTCTCCGGCAGGCAATATTTAAGACGCTCCAGAGCTTGTGCCTGTATATACCCATTTGACACTATTGGCATTACTCCAACAAGAGAAGAAAAGAGAAGAAAAGGAAAAAGGGAGGAGTAGAT
This sequence comes from Kryptopterus vitreolus, assembly GCA_030449085.1. Classification (NCBI taxonomy): domain Eukaryota; kingdom Metazoa; phylum Chordata; class Actinopteri; order Siluriformes; family Siluridae; genus Kryptopterus; species Kryptopterus vitreolus. Next base: position 25,237,289 of record JACRUU010000004.1, on the reverse strand, counting down.
ATGAGAAAAGAAAGTAATAAGAAAAAGAAAAAGAATGAAAAAGAAATAAAGTGAAAAAAGAAAGAAAGAAAGAAAGAAAGAAAGAAAGAAAGAAGAAAGAAAGAGATGAAATGTGAAAAGAATGAAAGTAGAGAAAGAAAGAAACAAACAAACAAAGAAACAAACAAAGAAAGAAAGAAAGACAAATCAGAAAAGGAAGAAAGATAAGAATGAAAGAAAGAAAGAAAGAAAGAAGTAAAATAAATGAATTCATGAAATAAAGTGAAAATAAAGAGAGAGAAATAAAAGAGAGAAATAAAGAAAGCCAAATCAGAAAAGAAAGAAAGTAGAGAAAGAAAGACAAATCAGAAAAGGAAGGAAGGAAGAAAGAAAGAAAGAAAGACAAAGAAATAAAGTGAAAAAATAAAAAAAAAGAAAAAAGAAAGAAAGAAAAAAAGAAAGACAAACAGAAAACGAAGAAAGATAAGAAAGAAAGAAAGAAAGAAAGAAAGAAAGTGAGTACAAGGGAAAAGAAAGAAAGAAAGTTAAAGAAAGAAAAAAGAAAGTAAAGTGAAATAAAGTGAAAATAGAGAGAGAGAAATAAAGAAATTCAGACAGGAAGAAAGAAAGAAAGAAAGAAGAAAGAAGAGAAAGAAAGAAAAAAAGAAAGAAGAAAAAAAGAAAAAAAGAAAAAAAATAGAAAGAAAGAAAGAAAGAAAGTAAAGAAAGAAAGAAAGAAAGAAAAGAAAGAAAAGAAAGATGAAATAAGTATGAAAAGAAAGAGAGTGAACATAAAGAAAGCCAAATCAAAAAGTAATAAAGAATAAATAAGAAAGAAAGTAGGAGAAAAAGAAAAGTAAAAACGGCATAAATTAAGAAAGAACCTAAGAAAGAAAGAAAGAAAGTGTAAAGAAGAAAGAAAGAACAAAGATGAAATAAAGAAAGAAATAAAGAAATGGAAGAAAGAAAGAAGAAAGAAGTGAAAGTAAGAAAGATAAAAACACGGGAAAGAAATTTTAAAAGAAAGAAAGAAAGAAAAAAAGAAAGATTAAATAAAGTGAAAATAAAGAGAGTGAAATAAAGAAAGCCAAATCAGAAAAGGAAGAATGAAAGACAGTAAAAAAGAAAGACAAATGATTAAAGGAAGAAATCAGAAAAGAAACAGGAGTTTGTGACAGTATATCGTTTATTTTGATTTTAGTTGATATTCTTGCTTTTATCAGTAGATTCTTAACAGTTTCATTTGATTTTAGTCATATTTTTTTTTAAATATATAAATACATTTATATATATATATATATATATATATAATATATATATATATATATATATATAATTTTTAAGACAATTTAATAACTGTATTTTCTTTTATAAACTGATTGTTGTTTGTTGATTAGCTTGTTAATTGATCTAGCTATAGTTTTGTTAATTAGATTGTTAATTGGCCTCTTCGTTTAGGTTTTGGGATCGGTTTATTAATTGAATAGTTACTGAAATTATCTGAATTAGCTTACTGGATCTTTTTGGGATTGTTTTTTGGTTTGTAGATTGACATATATATATATATATATATATATATTGTGGAATGAGGTTTATTAATGTATCTATCTACGTAGGTTTTTCTGGTTAGCTAATTAACTATGCTAGCTAGTTAAGGTTTGTCTTATTTATTGGTTTATTTAGTTAGCGATGGTGGATTAGTTTATTAAATGACATCTGATTTTCGGGATTTAATTGAGGGTTGATATGGCTGGATTTGTTGATTAGCTTGTTAATTGATCTAGCTATAGTTTTGTTAATTAGATTGTTAATTGGCCTCTTCGTTTAGGTTTTGGGATCGGTTTATTAATTGAATAGTTACTGAAATTATCTGAATTAGCTTACTGGATCTTTTTGGGATTGTTTTTGGTTTGTAGATTGACATATATATATATATATATATATATATATATATATATCGTTTAGGTTTTGGGATCGGTTTATTAATTGAATAGTTATTGAAGTTATCTGAATTAGCTTACTGGATCGCCAATCTTGTTAGGATTTATTTTACTGTAGATTGACCTGTTTTGTGGAATTAATTTATTTAGCTACTTAAGTTTTTTTTTTTTTCTGCTAAGCTAATTCATTATTAACTACTAGCTAGTTAACTATCTTATTGATTGGTTTATCTAGTTAGCATTGGTGGATTAGTTTATTCATTTATCATTGGTCGACGGGGTTAGCTTTGTTGATTAGCTTGTTAATTGATATAGCTAGCTATAGTTTTGTTAATTAGCTTGTTAATTGATATAGCTAGCTATAGTTTTGTTAATTAGATTGTTAATTGATATAGCTAGCTATAGTTTTGTTAATTAGATTGTTAATTGATATAGCTAGCTATAGTTTTGTTAATTAGATTGTTAATTGATATAGCTAGCTATAGTTTTGTTAATTAGTTTGTGAGTTTGTGACAGTATATCGTTTATTTTGATTTTAGTTGATATTCTTGCTTTTATCAGTAGATTCTTAACAGTTTTATTTGATTGTAGTATATTTTTTAAATATAATATATACATTATTATATATAATATATATATATATATATATATATATATATATATATATATATATATATATATATATATATATATATATATATATATATAGATATAATTTTTAAGACAATTTAATAACTGTATTTTCTTTTATAAACTGACCCTCATTAAAGAAAGGAACAATTACGTGACCCTCTGAGAAAAACGTTGTTTGGAGACCCCTGATCCAGCTAGCTATAGTTTTGTTAATTAGTTTATTAATTTGCCTATTCGTTTAGATTTTTGGATCAGTTTTCTTATTTAATTGGTTTATTTAATTAGCGATGGTGGATTAGTTTATTAAATGACATCTGATTTTCGGGATTTAATTGAGGGTTGATATGGCTGGATTTGTTGATTAGCTTGTTAATTGATCTAGCTATAGTTTTGTTAATTAGATTGTTAATTGGCCTCTTCGTTTAGGTTTTGGGATCGGTTTATTAATTGAATAGTTATTGAAAGTTATCTGAATTAGCTTACTGGATCTTTTTGGGATTGTTTTTGGTTTGTTAGATTGACATATATATATATATATATATATATATATATATATATATATATATATATATATATATATATATATATATATATATTGTGGAATGAGGTTTATTAATGTATCTATCTACGTAGGTTTTTCTGGTTAGCTAATTAACTATGCTAGCTAGTTAAGGTTTGTCTTATTTATTGGTTTATTTAGTTAGCGATGGTGGATTAGTTTATTAAATGACATCTGATTTTCGGGATTTAATTGAGGGTTGATATGGCTGGATTTGTTGGTTAGCTTGTTAATTGATCTAGCTATAGTTTTGTTAATTAGATTGTTAATTGGCCTCTTCGTTTAGGTTTTGGGATTGGTTTATTAATTGAATAGTTATTGAAGTTATCTGAATTAGCTTACTGGATCGCCAATCTTGTTAGGATTTATTTTACTGTAGATTGACCTGTTTTGTGGAATGGTTTATTAATTTATTTAGCTACTTAAGTTTTTTTTTTTTTCTGCTAAGCTAATTCATTATTAACTACTAGCTAGTTAACTATCTTATTGATTGGTTTATCTAGTTAGCATTGGTGGATTAGTTTATTCATTTATCATTGGTCGACGGGGTTAGCTTTGTTGATTAGCTTGTTAATTGATATAGCTAGCTATAGTTTTGTTAATTAGCTTGTTAATTGATATAGCTAGCTATAGTTTTGTTAATTAGATTGTTAATTGATATAGCTAGCTATAGTTTTGTTAATTAGATTGTTAATTGATATAGCTAGCTATAGTTTTGTTAATTAGATTGTTAATTGATATAGCTAGCTATAGTTTTGTTAATTAGATTGTTAATATTGGTGTCCGAGGGGGCCGCCGATCCCAAAGAGCAGCCCATTACACCGGTTTAATGTCAAACTATGAACCAGTGAACCAACTGAGCAATTGAGGGTTACGGGCCTTGATCAAGGGCCCACTAGTGTCAGCTTGGTGGTAGAGGTGGGATTTGAAGCCGTGATCTCCCGGTCCAAAGGCCAACACCTTAACCACTGGGCTACCACCTCCCTATAGTAGGGTTTCCTGCTGTAGAGACACTGACGGCACCCCAGATCTCCTCAGCTACAGGACCTCAGTTCACCCCAATGAATCATCTGGAGAAGAGTTGGAGGTTCTTCTAAGAGCAATCAGGACTTGTGGAACTTTTCGATGCTCAAAAAGAGGCATACAGTGACCTTATGAACAGGCGTGATCAGCCCCACCTCGGAGCTTCACATTTGAGCGCGTTATAACCCTGCACTCCGACGTTCACCACCGAAACTCCTCCGATGTGGCTCTTAATGATCCGGCTCCGCGCCGAAATGATTACAATCCCACGCTTTTCCTGCCGCTTCCAGATTAAAGCGGTGTAAATAACGTTAAAGGGACAGCGTTGGATGTCACCCGTGCTCTCGGACGCACTCTTTCACTTATGATAAACAAGTGCGCATTATGAGACAATTTAGTTTTAATGAGCTCGCCGTGTAGCGACTGACCAGGCCGAGCCTCGGGCCTTCGCTTCATCCATTTTAGATGAGCTTGCCTGTAGAGATACGGCATTAATATTCATATAGCGCTTATTACTTCCATCCTGGAAACAGTGTTGCCAAGCTGTTCGGCCCGAGATAGGCGTATCTAAGGTAAACTTTGCGTGGCGTGATTTATGGGGATGGAAATGACAGCTTTTAATGGCCGGGACGTTTCATCCTGACCTCCATTTGTAAGTGACGTTAATATTCGCCCGTCGCGACGGTGGAATATTCCTTTATTTTAATGGAAAAACCCGGCTTTAGGCCCATTATGTCTTGCCTCGGAATCGATAGCGCGTAAACAGTGCGACAGCGAGAGCTCGTCATGTTAGACGCATCACTTATTTATTTATTTTTCCGATGGCGAATCATGCAGTGTTGTAATGCTTTCTTTGTATAAGTAAAATCCTAAACAACAGCAATTTTACATGCTTTTATTTTTAAATGACACGAATCATAACAGCAGCTGAACATCTGTATAGTTACATGTCTTCAGTTTTCTTGGAAAATAATAATAAATAGTAAAAGAGTGGGAGGTAAGAGTGAGTGAAACAGTGAGTGAAAGAGACAGTAAGTGTGAGTGAGTGAATAAGTGGGTGAGTAAGATAAACAGAGTGAGAGAGAGGAAGGGAGTGGATGAAGCGATAGAGAAAGACCAGAAGAGTGAAAGTGACTGAGTAAAAAAGAGATGGATAGAGAGCGAGAGTGTGTAAATGAATAAGAAAAATATATATATATATATAGATATATATATATATAATATCTATATATAGATAGATATATATATATAGATAGATAGATAGATAGATATAGATATATAAAGATAGATCGATAGATAGATAGATAGATAGATAGATCGATAGATAGATAGATAGATAGATAGATAGATAAAAAAGTAAACTGAGAAAAAAGAGAGGGATAGGGAGCCAGAGTATGTAAATTAATGAGCGAGAGAGAAAGTGTATATATAAGTATATATATATATATATATATATATATATATATATACTATATATATATATATAGCTATATCTATATATATATATATATACTATATATATATATATATATATATATATATATATATATAGATATATATATATATAGATAATATATATCTCTCTATATATATAGATCTCTCTCTAGATAGATATATATATAAGATAGATAGAGATAGATAGATATAGATAGATATAGATAGATAGATAGATAGATAGATAGACAGAGATGATAGATAGATAGATAGATCGATAGTTAGATAGAATGAGAAAGTGACTGACAAAAAAGAGAAAAAGAGAGGACAATAGAGCAAGAGTGTGTAAATGAATGAGTGAGAGAGAAAGTGATATATATATATATAGATATATGAAGATATAGATAGATATATGAAGGATATAGAGCATTCTGTAAATGAATGAATGAGAGAGAAAGTGAATAAGTGGATGAGACAGTAAATGTGCATAAATGAGTGTAAATGAATAAGTGAATACGTGACTAATAATAAACATTCGTCACAAATCTGTCTTACGAAGAAATATATCCAAAGCCGCCCCCCTTCCCCCCCCCCCCCCCCGGGAATATTCACACTGCATATTGTATACACAATAAATCAGCAAACACACACACACACTTGCCGTGTTGCTGTAACACCACCTGGAAGACTCGTGTAAGTCCGAGAGTTATTCACTCGTTAATGAGCAGCTATGACCTGTCAGGGATTTTAATAGACCTTATTTATACAGATCACCGAGTTAACGGCTGATGTCGACATTAATACATCACCGGATGCCGTCGGCAAGCGCATTTATCCTGCCGCACGATACACAACACTCACATCACATGTGCACATCACATGTTCACTCGCATCACAACACTCACATCAACACTCACAACACTCACCAAACCCAAAAAAAAACATAGGTTTATGTTATACGGAAGCGCTTTACTGCGTTCAGTAAAAATGCGCTTTATTGCGTAATACGGATTTGGGAATGCGATGCGCTTGCGTAAGGTTCCATACGGTAATATACGCTAATATAGTGAGGAGATCATACCTGTTGTGAATGCACAGATAGTAGGTGTCATTCGGGGGGGTTTAGGAAGCGTGAGTGGATGCACTAAACGTTTATTTATTCGTTTGTTGTTCGGGTTTCGTTCATTCTCACAACACGACGCAGAGTGAAGGAGCAGATCGCTCACATAGTAACGCACACTGCGTTAATCACACCTTAATAACATTAGCGCCGTTAAAGTTAATTTACGTTAATGCGTTATTAACACCTTATTATATTATTTCAATCTCGTGTCACCTTTTGCACAAACAATTGTTTAAAGCCACTAAAATTCTCCCTACATTTTTGTATAATAAATTCTTCCGTGTAATGCTTTCTCAGCAGGTTTCTAAAGCAGGAATTCCCACTTTAATTCTACATGGAAGAGTGACGCGTTCTTCCGATGTCGTTTTGACGCGTGCGCATTACATCTGAAACGATTTCCTTTTTTTTTTTTTTTTTTAAAGACGAAAAAAAGTCATGTAGCCTTTATAGCCTTTGCGAAGGATTTTTTTTTGCATGTCAATTTCTATGATTATTTATTTATTTATTTATTTGATCAATATTATTATTTTTAATTATTAATCATTTTTATATTTCTTCTCATCGAATGTTGTTTTTGATTTCTAAAATAATTACATTTTCTTTCTTTTTTTCTTTCCTTTCTTTTTTCTTTTTTCTTTCTACTCCACTTTCTTTGTTGGTATAGTTATTCATTACACCTGTAATTATTTCCTTATATATATATATATATATATATATATATATATATATATATATATATATATATATATATATATATATATATATATATATAATATTTATATATACTGACTTATACAACTTATTTCTTTCTTGCTTGCTTTCTTTCTTTCTATTTGATTTTCATTCTTTCTCTATTCTCTATTTCCTTCTTTCCATGTACATGATTTGATTCTTTCTTTCTTTCATTTTTTCTTTCTTTCATTCTTTCTTGTTCACTTTCTTTTCCCTTACACTCAGTTTCTTTCTTTCCTTTCTTTTTTCTTTCTTTTTTCTTTTCCTGTGCACTCTCTTTCTTACTTTGTACTTGATTTTCATTTCTTTCTCTATTCCCTTCTTCCCATGTACATGATTCTTTCTTTCTTTCTTTCTTTCTTTCTTTCTTTCTTTCTTTCTTTCTTTCTTTCTTTCTTTCTTTCTTTCTTTCTTTCTTTCTTTCTTTCTTTCTTTCTTTCTTTCTTTCTTTCTTGTGGCTGATGGGAAATGCAATCCACCTATTTTAACACATATTTAAAATATCAGTAAACACTTTATGGATAAAAGTTTGTGCTCCTTGATCATTTTGCTCCACATTTATCCCCCCGTTATTTCTGTCCTTCTTCTGACATTCTGTTCCCTCTACACGGGTGGAAAAGTGATGGATGGCTTTTGCGTGCGGAATTAATAACGCAGCAGCGTCTGGGAAGCGTCGCTTCAGCAGGAGGTCCTAGCGCTTCGCTAAGCAAACACATTTTATATTCGTCATTATCGTTTGGGAATAAACGGAGACGACTAAATGGACATAAACAAAAGGTTTGGGTGCGACAGTATTTACATTCATTTCAATGAAACGTCAAGATGTTTATTTATTCACCTGCTTCCGTCATTCGCTCGCGCCGGAGATGCCGGTCAGAGGGGAGGCAAATCTGACACGCTGCCAAAACAGCAAAAACAATACATCAAAAAACAAACAAACAAACAAACAAACAAACAAAAAAACAGGCTGGGGATATGACGCAATCATAAATCATCATTCGAGTAGTTGTTTATTAATTTATTTATTTATTTATTTTAGGTTTATCATTCGATTCAAAGATTTAATCATTTTATTTTTAACATTTTAAAACATTCTTATCAACATTTGGATGCTTTTTGCAAATGTGTCATTGTCCTTATTATTATTATTATTATTATTATTCATTATTATATATTATTATTATTGTTATTATTATTATTATTTATTATTAGTTATTATTATTATTATTATTATTATTGTTATCTTATTATTTATTATTATATTTTTAATTTTATTATTATTATTATTATTATTTTTTATTATATTATAATAATAATTATTATATTATATATTTTATTATTATTATTATTATTATTATTGTTATGTTATTAGGATTATTATTATTATTATTATTATTATTATTATTATTATTATTATTATTATTATTATTATATTATTATTATATTATTATTATATTATTATTATATTGATTATACTTACGGGAGGAAGGGGGGGGCCTTAGTATTATATATTATTATTATTTCTATTAATCTTATGTATTATTATTATTATTATTTTATTATTAATGTTTTATTATTCCTTTATTTGTCTTCCCCTATTATTTGCTTTATTGCTGTTATGATGATGATGATGATGATGATTACTATTATTATTATTATTATTATAATAATAATAATAATAATTAATAATATAATAATAATAATAATAATAATACTAACTACTAACTACTACTAATAATAATAATAATAATAATAATAATAATAATAATATTATTATTATTATTATTATTATTTTATTATTATATCATCATTATTATTGTAATATTGTGTTAAATTCTCATTTTCTCGTTTATTGTGTCATTTTCGTTCTTTCTTTCTTTCTTTCTTTCTTTCTTTTCCCTTATACTTACTGTTACTTTCTTTCTTTTGTCACACTTTCTTTCCCATGCACTCACTCACTTTCTATCTTTCTTTTTTATCTCTTTCCCTTACACTCACTTTATTTCGTTCTTTCTTTCTTTTCACTTATACTTACTGTCTTTAATTTTTCTTTCTTTCTTTTCTGTCACACTTTCTTTCTTTCTTTTCACTTGCACTCACTCACTCACTCTTTTCCCTTACACTCACTTTCTTTCTTCTTTTTTTTCCTTACTCTCTTTCGTTTCCCTTATACTTACTTTCTTTTTTCTTTCTTTTTTTCTTTTTCTTTCTTTCTTTCTTTCTTTCTTTTTTCTTTTTCTTTCTTTCTTTTCTTTCTTTCTTTCTTTCTTTCCCTCCTTCCCTCCTATGAGCAGCATACAACCCTCTCTTAAATCTCCCCGTATCCTGTAAGTAGTTAGAAGGTGAATCCCGATGCACATTTGAATCACATGACGATAGCGCTGGTGTACATCAAGGCTCAATCATGGGTTCACTTCAGTTCTTCACCTATACCTTGTATACCACTGTATGATGCTTGATTTGTTCCTCTGCTATACTGATAATAACCGCAAGACACGTCCTATTCACTCATCTTCACACACACCTTATCTTCTTTCTTTCTTTTCCCTTGTACTGACTTTCTTTCTTTATTTCTTTCTTTCTTTCTTTCTACTCCATTTGTTTTGATTGTATAATTATTCATTTATTACTTTCTTTCTGTCCCCTTATACTTGATTTTCTTTCTTTCTTTCTTTTCCCTTACACTCACTTCCTTTCTTTTTCTTCTTTTTCTTTCTTCTTTCTTTCTTTCTTTTCCATTGCACTCACTTTCTTTCTTTTTTCTTTCTTTTTCTTTCTTTCTTTCTTTTTTCTTTTCCATTGCACTCAGTTTATTTCTTTCTTTTTTTCTCTTTCTTTCTTTTTTTTCCATTGCACCCACTTCTTTCTTTATCTCTTTCCTTACTTACACTCAACTTTCTTTTGTTCTTTCTTTCTTTCTTTTCGTCACACTTCTTTCTTTCTTTCTTTTCCATCGCACTTTCTTTCATCTTTCTTTCTTTCTTTCTTTCTTTCTTTCTTTTTTTTTTTTCTTTCTTTTCTTTCTTTCTTCTCTTTCTTTCTTTCTTTTCTTTCTTTCTTTCTTTCTTTCTTTCTTTTCCCTTGCACTCACTCACGTTTGTTTTAATTTCTTTTCCATTCTACTTACTGTCTTAAATTTCTTTCTTTTATGTCACACTTTCTTTTCTTCTGTATAACCCTGGAACTGCATCCAGACCCCGAGATCCAGACCCCGAGATCCAGACCCCGAGATCCAGTCCCCGAGATCCAACACCCTAGCCCCCCCCCCCCCCCCCCCCCCCCGGAAAGAGATCCTGCCTCACTGAATAACATCTCACTGTACGTTAAACCTTAGTCTTGCTCTGACCTTCTAACCCGTCTCTGACATATAGGTTTTTCCCAGGCGCTTATTCACTGCTTTTCTTCTCCTCAGCATGTCTGTCTGACTTTTAAACACATCCACACCAATCTATTTCTCCCCCAAGTTCTCTCACTTCTCCATATTACACCTCCCTCCATCCGCCTTCCTGTAGCCTCATTCCATTTCACATGCTGATGCTCATCAAGGAGCCAGAAATGGAAAGATATGCATTATGCATGCATCCAGCCTCTACTGTGTATGACAAGCTGGGTTTTGGGAGTGGGGGGGGGTAATTCTTTCCTTTCTCTTTCTTTTTGGCCTTACACTCAATTTGCTTTCTTTCTTTCATTCTTTCCGATACTTGACCCTACTTTCTTTCACCTTTCTTTCTTTCCTCTTCTTTTGCTCTTTATTTCTTTCTCTTCTCCATTTCTTTTTGGATAGCTTTCATTACTACTCTCATTCTTTCCTTTATTTCTTTTTTTTTTGTTCTTTCTTTCTTTCCTTACACTTAATTTGATTTATTTCTTCCATCCTTTCCTTATACTTGATTTTCTTACTTTCTTTCATCCTTCACTTCTTTTTTCACTCTTCCTTTCTTATTTTCCCATCGACACACTTTCTTTTTTCTTTCTTCATTTCCCTATACTCCCTTTCTTCTTTCTTTATTCTCTTTCTTTCTTTATTCCCTTCTTTCTCTCTACTCAATTTTCTTTATTTGTATAGTGATTCATTTATTTTTTCTTTCTTCCTTTCTTTTCTCATATACTAACTTTTTTCCTTACACTCACTTTCTTTCTTTCTTTCTTTCTTTCTTTCTTTCTTTCTTTCACCCTATCTATCTTTCTCTCTTTCTTTCATTGCCCCATGTACCCACTTTCTCACTTTCTTTCTTTCTTTTGCTCTATATTTCTTTCTTTCTTCTCCATTTTCTTTGTTCATATAGCTATTCATTTACTACTTCTTCATTTCTTTCTTTCTTTCTTTCCTTTGTTCTTTCTTTCTTTCTTTCTTTCCTTACACTCAATTTGATTTCTTTCTTTCATTCTTTTCTTATACTTGATTTTCTTACTTTCTTTCATCCTTCACTTCTTTTTTCACTCTTCCTTTCTTTATTTTCCCATCTACACACTTTCTTTTTTCTTTCTTTATTTTCCCTTATACTCCCTTTCTTCTTTCTTTATTCTCTTTCTTTCTTTATTCCCTTCTTTCTCTCTACTCAATTTTCTTTATTTGTATAGTGATTCATTTATTTTTTCTTTCTTCCTTTCTTTTCTCATATACTAACTTTTTTTCCTTACACTCACTTTCTTTCTTTCTTTGTTTCTTTCTTTCTTTCTTTTTTCTTTCTTTCACCCTATCTATCTTTCTCTCTTGTCTTTCATTGCCCCATGTACCCACTTTCTCACTTTCTTTCTTTCTTTTGCTCTATATTTCTTTCTTTCTTCTCCATTTTCTTTGTTCATATAGCTATTCATTTACTACTTCTTCATTTCTTTCTTTCTTTCTTTCCTTGTGGGGCTTTCTTTCTTCTTTGGCTTTCCTTACACTCAATTTGATTTCTTTCTTTCATTCTTTTCTTATACTTGATTTTCTTACTTTCTTTCCTCCTTCACTTATTTTTTTCGCTCTTCCTTTCTTTATTTTCCCATGTACACACTTTCTTTCTTTCTTTCTTTTGCTCTCTATTTCTTTCTTTCTTCTCCATGTTCTTTGTTTGTATAGCTATTCATTTACTACTTCTTAATTTCTTTCTTTCTTTCTTTCTTTCTTTCTTTCTTTATTTATTCCCTTCTTTCTCTCTACTCCATTTTCTTTATTTGTATAGTTATTCATTTATTTTTACTTTCTTCCTTTCTTTTCTCATATACTAACTTTTTTCCTTACACTCACTTTCTTTCATTCTTTCTTTCTTTCCCTAGATACTACTGGTCTTTAATTTTTCTTTTTTCTTTTTTCTGTCACACTTTCTTTTCTTTTCTTTCTTTCTCTTTCTTTCTTTCTTCTTTCTTTCTTTCTTTCGGGCCAATGGCTTCACTTTTCACTTCTTTCTTTCTTTCTTTCTTCCCTTTCTCTCTACTCCATTTTCTTTATTTGTATAGTTATTCATTACTTTTTCTTTCTTCCTTTTTTTTCTCATATACTAACTTTTTTCCTTACACTCTCTTTCTTTCTTTCTTTTTTTTCTTTCTTTCTTTCTTTTTCCTTTTACACTTTCTGTCCTTCTTTCTTTCTTTTCCCTTATACTTACTTTCATTTTTCTTTCTTTAACTTTCATTCTTTGCACTGTGTTTGAGAATGAGGATTCCGTATTCCCTTTACGCCTCTGTTCCTCTCCTTCTTTGTTTGGCGAACCAACATGTGTAGTTTTTTGCACTTTCTACGTTCAAAGTGACATTTGGGTGGCGATGAACCGCGAACATTAACGCGACCCGGGAAGAGTCCGGAATAACATCTGATCCCCTAAAGTGCAGCATTGTCCAGGAGGAATTCTCAGGGGGGAAAAAGGATAAACAGAAAAACAGAGCGGGGGGGGGGGGGGGGGGGGGGGTTGTCTATCCATCACTTCATTTAGTAACGTCAGTGATAATTATCCACTAATTCATCCTGATAATAATCCTCAAACGTAATGATGCCTTCAAAAGCAGCTGCCTCAGTGTACTGAAGCACAACACAACCTCTTTGGTTTGTTGAACGTCTGAAGAAAAATGATGAAACCCCGCCCCCACTCGGAAACGAGCTCTTCGGATTGTCGTCAGAGTTCGCCGTCATGTTGTATTTCGTATTTCTCAAGTGTAATGCGAGGAACTACGGAAGCCCATTGGGCCAAAAGTGAAATCCATTTTCAACATTGAAATAAACCATAAACCCGAATTAATCAATATTGACGATTAATCTCCCATCTATACTATGAGATCACACATATATATATATATGTGTGTGTGTGTGTGGTGTGTGTGTGTGTGTGTATGTATATGTGTATATGTATCATATACATATACATATACATACACATAGATATATATATAATACACATCATATATCTATATAGTATATAGATATATATATATATATATATACACACACACACATATATATATATATATATATATATATATATATATATATATATATATATACAAACTCCACACTGTGCTTAATAATATATATACTGATTATACAAACTCCTTTCTTTCTTTCTTTTCCTTTACACTCACTGTTCTTCCTTTCTTTTCTCTCATACTAATTTTTTTCTTTCTTTCTCTTTCTTCTTTCTTCTTCTTCTTTTCTTTTCTTTCTTTATTTCTTTTCCATTATAGTCACTTTTTTCTTTCTTCCCTCCTTTCTTTCTCTCTACTCCATTTCCTTTAGTTATTCATTTCTTTTTTTTTCTTTCTTCCTTTCTTTTGTCATATACTTTCCTTTCTTTTTTCTTCTTTATTTTTCCTTACACTCACTTTCTTTCTTCTTTTTCTTTCTTTCTTTCTTTCTTTCTTTGTTTCTTTCTTTCTTTGTTTCTTCTTTCTTTCTTTCTTTTCTTTCTTTTCACACTTTCTTTCTTTCTTTCTTTTTTTTCTTTCTTTCTACTCCATTTTCTTTATTTCTTTACTTTCTTTCTTTTCCCTTAGTCACTTTCTTCTTTCTTCCTTTCTTTCTCTCTATTCCATTTTCTTTATTTGTATAATTATTCATTTCTTCCTTTCTTTTCTCATATATCCTATTTTTTTTCTTTGTTTTCCTTATACTCACTTTCTTCTTTCTTCCTTCCTTTCTTTCTTTCTTCCCTTTCTCTCTACTCTATTTTCTTTATTTGTATAGTTATTCATTTATTTTTTCTTTCTTCCTTTCTTTTCTAATATACTAACTTTTTTACACGTCACTTTCTTTCTTCTTTCTTTCTTTACTTTCTTTCTTTTTTCGTTTTCTTTACACTTTTTTTCTTTCTTTATTTCTTTTCTCTTATACTTACTTTCTTTTTTCTTCCTTTAACTTTGTTTCTTTCTTTCTTTCTTTTCCCTTACACTCACTTTCTTTCTTTCTTTCGTTCTTTCTTTGCCCTAAACTTTCTTTCTTTCTTTCTTTCTTTTTGCTTCCTTTCTTTCTTTCTTTCTTTCTTTTTCTTTCTTTCTTTCTTTCTTTCTTTCTTCTTCTTCATTCTTTCCCTTAAACTCTCTTTTTCTTTCTTTCTTTTCTTTCTATTCTTTCTTTCTTTTCCCTTACACTCACTTTCTTTTCTTTCTTTTTCTTTCTTTCTTTCTTTTCCCTTACACTCACTTTCTTTCTTTTTCTTTCTTTTTCTTTCTTTTCTTAGGAATAAAGAAAGAGGAGACTAGAATGGGATAATCCACATGCAGTAAGAGTAAAACAGACATTGTTTGGTTGGAGTCTGTAAAGACGGTGACTTATCTCCTCTGTCTGACATTTCCCTGAGATAAGGTGGGAAGTGGAAGTGTGAGACTGTCCCTGCTATAACACACACACACACACACACACACACACACACACACACACACACACACACACACCACACAACACACACACACACACACACACATCACCTAATTATCATCTCCTTCATGCACTGACTCACTGAGGTGTGTGAATGTGCACCACTCTCAGCTGTGATCCACACCAGCTCTCCACACTGCTCTCCACACCGATCTCCCACACTGCTCTCCACACACCACTCTCCACACCGCTCTCCACACTGCTCTCCACACCACTCTCCACACCGCTCTCCACACCGATCTCCACACCGCTCTCCACACTGCTCTCCACACCTCTCTCCACAACACCACTCTCCACACCGTTTTCCACACCGCTCTCCACACCGCTCTCCACACCGCTCTCCACACCACCACTCTCCACACCGCTCTCCACACCCTCTCCACACCACTCTCTACACACCACTCTCCACACCGCTCTCCACACCACTCTCCACACTCTCCACACTGCCACCACACCGCTCTCCACACCGCTCTCCACACCTCTCTCCACACCGCTCTCCACACCTCTCTCCACACCACTCTCCACACCGCTTTCCACACTGCTCTCCACACCACCACTCTCCACACTGCTCTCAACACCACTCTCCACACACCTCTCTCCACACCTCTCTCCACACTGCTCTCCACACCGCTCTCACTCTCCACACCGCTCTCCACCACCACACACCGCTCTCCACACCGCTCTCCACATCCCCACCGCATCACCACTCTACACCACACGCTCCTCCACCACCGCTCTCCAACACTCTCCACACTGCTCTCCACACCGCTCTCCAACACCGCTCTCCACACCACCACTCTCCACACCGCTCTCCACACCACTCTACACACCGTCCTCCCCACTCTCCACATCTCTCCACCACTCTCCACACCACTCTCCACACCGCTCTCCACACCGCTCTCCACACCGCTCTCCACTCTCCACCGCTCTCCACACCTCTCTCCACACCGCTCTCCCACACCGCTCTCCACACCGCTCTCCACACCGTCCACACACTCTCCACACCGCTCTCCACACCGCTCTCCACACCACACCGCTCTCCACACCGCTCTCCACACCACCACTCTCTCCACACCGCTCTCCACACCACTCTACACCACCACTCTCCACACCACCACTCTCCACACCGCTCTCCACACCGCCCTCTCCACACCGCTCTCCACAACACCACTCTCCACACCGCTCTCCACACCGATCTCCACACCGCTCTCCACACCGCTCTCCACACGCTCTCCACACCACTCTCCACACCGCTCTCCCACTCTCCACACCTCCACACCGCTCTCCACACTGCTCTCCACACCGCTCTCCACACCCGCTCTCCACACCGCTCTCCACACCGCTCTCCACACCACCACCCTCCACACCGCTCTCCACACCACTCTACACACCACTCTCCACACCACCACTCTCCACACAGCTCTACACACCACTCTCCACACCGCTCTCCACACCACCACCCTCCACACCGCTCTCCACACCACTCTACACACCACTCTCCACACCACCACTCTCCACACAGCTCTCACACCACTCTCCACACCGCTCTCCACACCACTCCACACCGCTCCACACCGCTCTCCACACCACTCTCCACACCGCTCTCCACACCTCTCTCCACACCACTCTCCACACCGCTCTCCACACTCTCCACACCGCTCTCCACACCACCACTCTCCACACTCTCCACACCACTCTCCACACCACTCTCCACACCGCTCTCCACACCACACTCTCCTCCACACCTCTCTCAACACCGCTCTCCACACCACCACTCTCCACACCGCTCTCCACACCGCTCTCCACACCACTCTCCACACCACTCTCCACACCGCTCTCCACACCGCTCTCCACACCGCTCCACACCGCCTCACACCACTCCACACACCACCACCCACACCGCTCTCCACACCGCTCCAAACCGCTCCACCGCCTCTCCACACACCACTCTCCACACCGCCCACTCTCCACACCGCTCTCCACACCGCTCTCCACACCGCTCTCCACAACACCACTCTCCACACCGCTCTCCACACCACCACCCTCCACACCGCTCTCCACACCACTCTACACACCACTCTCCACACCACCACTCTCCACACAGCTCTCCACACCACACCACTCTCCACACCGCTCTCCACACCACGCTCTCCACACCACTCTCCACACCGCTCTCCACACACCGCTCTCCACACCACCGCTCTCCACACCGCTCTCCACACCACCACCCTCCACACCGCTCTCCACACCGCTCTCCACACCACCACTCTCCACACCACCACTCTCCACACTCCACACCGCTCTCCACACCGCTCTCACTCTCCACACCGCTCTCCACACCACTCTCCACACCGCTCTCCACACCTCTCTCCACACCACTCTCCACACCGCTCTCCACACCGCTCTCCACACCTCTCTCCACACCTCTCTCCACACTCTCCACACCCACACTCTCCACACTCTCACACCACTCTCACACACCACTCTCCACACCACACCGCTCTCCACACACCACCACTCTCCACACCGCTCTCCACACCGCTCTCCACACCTCTCTCCACCACACCTCCCACTCTCCACACCGCTCTCCACACCTGCTCTCCACACCGCTCTCACACCACCACACCGCTCTCACACACTCTCCACACCGCTCTCCACACCATCTCCCACTCTCCACACACACCGCTCTCCACACCACCACTCTCCACACTGCTCTCCACTCTCCACACCGCTCTCCACACCGCTCTCACACCACCGCTCTCCACACCGCTCTCCACACCGCTCTCCACACCACTCTCCACACCGCTCTCCACACCACCACCTCTCCACACCGCTCTCCACACCACTCTACACACCACTCTCCACACCACCACTCTCCACACAGCTCTACACACCACCGCTCTCTCCACACCGCTCTCCACACCACCACCCTCCACACCGCTCTCCACACCACTCTCCACTCTCACACCGCCTCTTCCAACACCACCACTCTCAACAACTCTCTCCACACCGCTCTCCACCACCACTCTCCACACCGCTCTCCACACCTCTCTCCACACCGCTCTCCCACCACTCTCCACACCGCTCTCCACACCGCTCTCCACACCACCACCCTCCACACCGCTCTCCACCCACCACTCTCCACACCACTCTCCACACCGCACCTCCACACCGCTCTCCACACCTCTCTCCACACCACCTCTCCACACACCGCTCTCCACACCGCTCTCCACACCGCTCTCCACACCGCTCTCCACACCACCACTCTCCACACCGCTCTCCACACCTCTCTCCACACCTCTCTCCACACCTCTCTCCACACCTCTCTCCACACCTCTCTCCACACCTCTCTCCACACCTCTCTCCACACCGCTCTCCACACCTCTCTCCACACCACTCTCCACACCGCTCTCCACACTGCTCCACACTCCACACCGCTCCTCACACACCACTCTACACACCACTCTCCACACCACCACTCTCCACACAGCTCTACACACCACTCTCCACACCGCTCTCCACACCACCACTCTCCACACCACTCTCCACACCGCTCTCTCACCACCACTCTCCACACCGCTCTCCCCACCGCTCTCCACACCGCTCTCCACACCGCTCTCCACACCACCACCCTCCACACCGCTCTCCACACCACTCTACACACCACTCTCCACACCACCGCCCTCTCCCACTCTCCACACCAGCTCTACACACCACTCTCCACACCGCTCTCCACACTCTCCCACCACCCTCCACACCGCTCTCCACACCGCTCTCCACACCACTCTCCACACCACTCTCCACATCTCCCACTCTCCACCGCTCTCCACACTCTCCACCGCTCTCCACACCGCTCTCCACCGCTCTCCACCTGCTCTCCACACCTCTCTCCACAACACTCTCCCACGCTCTCCACACGCTCTCCACGCTCTCCACCGCTCTCCACACCGCTCTCCACACCGCTCTCCACACCGCTCTCCACACCGCTCTCCACACCACCACTCTCCACACCACCACTCTCCCACAGCTCACACACCACTCTCCACACCGCTCTCCACACCACCACCCTCCACACCGCTCTCCACACCACTCTACACACCACTCTCCACACCACCACTCTCCCACATCACCACCACTCTCCACCACCGCTCTCCACACCGCTCTCCACACGCTCTCCACACCGCTCTCCACACCCACTCTCCACACCTCTCTCCACACCTCTCTCCACACCTCTCTCCACACCTCTCTCCACACCTCTCTCCACACCGCTCTCCACACCTCTCTCCACACCACTCTCCACACCGCTTTCCACACTGCTCTCCACACCACCACTCTCCACACTCTCCAACACCTCTCAACACCGCTCTCCACACCACCACTCTCCACACCGCTCTCCACACCACTCTCCACACCACTCTCCACACCACCACTCTCCACACAGCTCTACACACCACTCTCCACACCGCTCTCCACACCTCCCACCTCTCTCCACACCACTCTCCACACCACTCTCCACACCGCTCTCCACACCACTCTCCACACCGCTCTCCACACCACCACCCTCCACACCGCTCTCCACACCACTCTACACACCACTCTCCACACCACCACTCTCCACTCTCCACACCGCTCTCCACACCTCTCTCCACACCACTCTCCACACCGCTCTCCACACCACCACCCTCCACACCGCTCTCCACACCACTCTACACACCACTCTCCACACCACCACTCTCCACACAGCTCTCCACCACTCTCCACACCGCTCTCCACACCGCTCTCCACACCGCTCTCCACACCACCACTCTCCACACCGCTCTCCACACCCTCTCCACACCGCTCTCCACACCTCTCTCCACACCACTCTCCACACCACTCTCCACACCACTCTCCACACTCTCCACACACCACTCTCCACACCGCTCTCCACACCGCTCTCCACACTCTCCACACCACTCTCCACACCGCTCTCCACACTGCTCTCCACACCTCTCTCACACCACTCTCCACCACTCTCCACACCGCTCTCCACACCGCTCTCCACACCGCTCTCACACACCTCTCCACACCACTCTCCACACCGCTACACCCCCTCTCCACACCGCTCTCCAACCACCACTCTCCACACCGCTCTCCACACCACCACTCTCACACCGCTCTACACACCGCTCTCCACACTCTCCACACCACTCTCCACACCGCTCTCACACACACACCGCTCTCCACACCGCTCTCCACACCTCTCTCCACACCTCTCTCCACACCTCTCTCCACACCTCTCTCCACACCTCTCTCCACACCTCTCTCCACACCTCTCTCCACACCACTCTCCACACCGCTCTCCACACCGCTCTCCACACCACTCTCCACACCACTCTCCACACCGCTTTCCACACTGCTCTCCACACTCTCCACACCACTCTCCACTCTCCACCGCTCTCCCCACCACCTCTCTCCACACCGCTCTCCACTCACCACCACTCTCCACACCGCTCTCCACAACACCACTCTCACACCGCTCCCACACAGCTCTCACACTCCACACCGCTCTCCACACCGCTCTCACACCACCAATCTCACCACACCGCTCTCCACACCGCTCTCCCACCACCACTCTCCATCTCACACCGCTCTCCACACTCCCACACCGCTCCACACTCTCCACACCGCTCTCCACACCGCTCTCCACATCTCCCACCGCTCTACACACCACTCTCCACACCACCACTCTCCACACCGCTCTCCACACCACTCTCACACATGCTCTCCACACCGCTCTCCACACCACCACTCTCCCACGCTCTACACACCACTCTCCACACCGCTCTCCACACCGCTCTCCACACCACTCTCCACAC
The DNA here is from genome assembly GCA_030449085.1 of Kryptopterus vitreolus. Classification (NCBI taxonomy): domain Eukaryota; kingdom Metazoa; phylum Chordata; class Actinopteri; order Siluriformes; family Siluridae; genus Kryptopterus; species Kryptopterus vitreolus. Next base: position 25,216,159 of record JACRUU010000004.1, on the reverse strand, counting down.
CGCTCTCCACACCACTCTCCACACCACCACTCTCCACACCGCTCTCCACACCACTCTCACACACCACTCTCCACACCACCACTCTCCACACAGCTCTACACACCACTCTCCACACCGCTCTCCACACCACTCTACACACCACTCTCCACACCACCACTCTCCACACCGCTCTCCACACCACTCTACACACCGCTCTCCACACCATGCTAATCCAATTCATAACGGGATCTAAACGATGGGTCTTTATTTTACATCACTCACAGACAAATACTGTCTTTATGCGCTTTGGTTACTATAATTGATTCTATAAAAAAACTTTGTTTGAATAAGAATGACGATGCAATCAAGAGGGACTGAGCAAGGAAAGAGGAGGGGAAAAGTAGGGAATGAGGATGAAAGAGTAGCTCATGAGTAGGAATTGAGGAAGGAATGATGAGGGAAAGATGAAGGAATGAAGAGGGAATGAGGAGGGTATGATGAGGGATTGACAAAGGAATAGAGAGGGAATCAATAAGGAATGATGAAGGAATGAGGGAATGATGAGGGAATGACGAGGGAATGAGGAAGGAATGATGAGGGAATGACGAGGGAATGAGGAAGGAATGAGGGGGGAATGATGAGGGAATGAGGATGGAATGAGGGAATGAGGAAGGAATGATGAAGGAATGAGGGAATGATGAGGGAATGAGGAAGGAATGAGGAAGGAATGATGAGGGAAAGAGGGAATGAGGAGGGAATGGTGAGGGAATGATGAAGGAATGAGGAGGGAATCAGTAGGGAATGATGAGGGAATGAGGAAGGAATGAGGGAATGATGAGGGAATGATGGGAATGAGGAGGGAATGAGATGAAGGAATGAGGAAGGAATGAGGGAATGATGAGGGAATGAGGAAGGAATGAGGGAATGATGAGGGAATGATGAATAAATGAGGGAATGATGAGGGAATGAGCAAGGAATAAGGGAATGATGAGGGAAATGATGAATAAATGAGGGAATTATGAGGGAATGAGGAGGGAATGATGAAGGAATGAGGGAATGATGAAGAAATGAGGAAGGAATGAGGAAGGAATGAGGGAATGATGAGGGAATGAGGAAGGAATGAGGAGGGAATGATGAAGGATTGATAAAGGAATAGAGAGGGAATCAGTAAGGAATGATGTGGGAATGATAAAGGAATGAGGGAATGATGAGGGGACGAGGAAGGAATGAGGGAATGATGAGGGAATGAGGAAGGAATGAGGGAATGATGAGGGAACGAGGAAGGAATGAGGGAATGATGAGGGAACGAGGAAGGAATGAGGGAATGATGAGGGAAGGAGATGAGTTAATGATGAAGGAATGGTGAGGGAATCAGAAGGGAATGAGGAAAGAATGAGGCAATGCTTTCTTTCCTCCTTTCCTTCCTTCCTTCTTCTGAAACGGAGCATAGAAAGACAGAAATAAAGGTAGGAAGGAAAAAAGGAATCATTAAAACGGTGTATAAAAGTTGGAAGAATGTAAGAAACAAAGTTTATTT